>JABUQX010029070.1:0-16037 GCA_015478945.1 Trachelipus rathkii
GCAGAGGAATGAAAGGAAAATCCAAGGAAGAGAAAAGATCCCGTACGAAATTTTAAATTTGAAATAAATTTAAATAAAATTTATTTTATTTTCTAATTTAAAAGGAATTTGAATTGGTAGAGGAAGCAATTGGGCCTAGAGACTAGGCAACTTTAATAGTAATCTACTCAGGAGATAATTCCAACGGAATTGAAAACAGTTTGAAATCAGTGTTTCTTGCCTGGCCTAGAAACCAAGTTTGCGAATAGGTGCTAACCTCGCCTAAAGTTGCAATTATGAATGTAGACCTTATTCGGGATTTATATGGTGTTAAGTATGGCTTTTAGCAATGTTTAGTAAGTAACCGTCATATTCCTTTATTCAGAGTTGTTCCGGTATTTAACTCGATTTTTTGTCCTCGAAATTTTATGACTTTCTTTATTGTGAATTATTGAATATTTATTATCAAAGTGTCCGAAGATTAAACGGTTATGTGTTTTATTTTGGACGTTTTTAATTTCTCGTTGCCTAAACTATTTATCCTTAGGTCTTACGAACATTGCCAGTGAATTAAGTGGAAGTAAGAATTACAAGTGATAGGATTTGTGATTTTATAAGGAATAATAATGTAACACTTTTAATCTTATTAATAATGTTGGCTAAGATTAGATAAAAGGTATAAAAATTTAAATATCTATACATCAAGGAATAAACAGAGTGACATAAATATAAACGTAAATGTGTTTTAAGTTTAGACATAACTTACTGTGACATATTATAATAAGAAATCAATCCTTGTTTTTTTCTCGTTTTTGTTTTAATTGATGAGTTGGTTAAATGTGCATTGATCGATTATTTAAGTCTTATTTACAGAATCGAACAGGATTTATAAAGGAAACAGTCAGTAATTATTTATATTATTTATCTAATAATATATATATTATTATATAATATTGATACATTTTATTATTGACATTTAATATCAACTTAATTTATATATATATATATATATAGTATATATATATTATAATTATAGTATTATATATTGAGTGGCTCCCCTGTTTTTTGATTGAACGAGCCGAACTGTCGTTATATATATATATATTTATCCATTATGCCTTTTAAACATATTTCTCGTATATAGCCGATACATTATATTATTATATATATATATATATATTTTATATGTATATATATATATTATATTATATATAATATATATATATATATATATATATATAAATATATATATTATATATATATATATATAGCTATACTATATATAGCATATTTTAAATATATAATTTACATATTTAAATATATATATATATATACATATTTAAATATATATAAGTATATATATATTATAATTTTATAGTATATATATATATATAATATATTATATTATATATATAAGTTGTATAATATATATATATTATATATATATATATATAATATATATATACTATATGTATGTATACTATATATATATATATATATAATATTATATATTTATATATACAGTTATAGTATATATATATAATATATAATATATAGCTACTAATACTATATATATATCTTATAGTACAGTATTTCAATGTATATATATTATATACATATTATATATTTATTAAGTCTATATACTATTTATATATATATATATATTAATACATATATATCATTTAATATATATAAATAATATATATATATAATATATATAATATATATATAATAATATATATTATATATATTATAATATTATATAATATATATATATATACTTATAGTATATATATATAATATAGTATATATATAATATATATATCTGTATTTATATATAAAAATATATTATATATAATATATATATATATATATATAATATATATAATATATAATATAATATATATATATATTATATATATTATCTATTATATATATATATATTATTATATTATATATAATTAATAAATAATATATATATTAGTATATATATATATAACAGGGTGATTCATTTCTGGTAAAAGTTTTGATAATAGTTGTAAAGCAAAAATAAAAGTAAAATTTCTAACATAGATATGATGTATGGTGCTGAGGTTTAACGCTCTGACTGAGTATGTATTTGTTTTTTTAACTAAATTTTTTGCTCTTACGAAACCACGTAGGTTAACAACACCTATTATTTTGGGATCAGTAACTGTTGTGTGTAAGCGTTAAATGCGACACAAAAAGTAAAAATCAAATTTTACTATACATTTAAAAATGGAGGCCGTTAAAAGTATTTTTTTTTACAGTTGTCACCACCACTCACGGCAGAGCCCTAATTCAAGGAGTGGGTTTCCTGAGGTGACATTCATGAAAGCGGATGATTAGCTAAAATGTTAAATACACCTATTGTGTACTCAAAAATCAAATGGTATAACATTTATTAAATTATAATAATTGAGAATAATAAATTTTTAGTAATTGGAAAAATCTCATTTAAATAATAACAACTCTTCCACTAACCGCTACTCTTCCTTAAAGCAATTTCACACATTGTCGACCAAAACACCAGCTACTTTATACAATAAGAATTCACTGTATGTTTGTGTTACGCACTTACAATGTAATCATTGACTGTGTGTGTCTCTTACGTGTTATCTTTCGTTATTGAATATGGAACGTAATTCCACATGTATTTATACCCTGAACTAGTTGACATGCATCTAATGGTATAGGGAAAGGCACGCTTACAATAAGTTCCTGCAGCAAGAAGTTTGTACCAAGAGAATATCCCAACCGATTTGTCAAGCACAAGGTTTTTGCTACTATTCATCAAGGCCTGTCTGAACACTGTATTCATACACTTTAAGAGCAACTAAGCAGGCAGACCGCCCGATCACTATGAACTTGTTTTTTTGATTTAGAAGAATTAAGTTTCCTATGAAATTTCGGAGAATCCTGAAAAGAGCACGAGAGAATTTTCACTATAGTTTAATTCGAACCAATCTTGTATTTGGTGGTTACAACACGAGCAACAGTTACACCCGTACCACGTCCATGCGGTGCATACTCCTAGTTGCCAGTGACTATGCACTCGTGTTGTTACTATCAGAGTTCTTTGAACAAATTTTTTGACCCAAGCCTTTTAAAGAAGATTTTATGTACCGACGAGGTTCACTTTACAAGAACAGCTATTTTTAACGTTCATAACGACCACCTTTAGGCAGACGAGTATCCTCATGCAATTAAAAATATTTGGGCAGGAATTTTACATGATCATGTAATTATGTTCGAGCTTCCTCCCTGCTTAATGGCATAACCTACTTAACTTTTTGAAACATGATGGCTCCGATACTTTGTTTGAGTGATCTACTTATTATATGCAAAAAATTTGGTTTTGTGCATGATGGGGGCCTACTGCACACTTTAATGCTGCAGTTCTGGAACACCTGAAATTGAAGACCTTTCCCACTCAATGGATAGGTCGAGATGGGCCATTTTCATGTCCAGCAAGGTCACCAGACGTAATTCCTTTAGATTATTACCTTTGGTGACATTTAAAGACCTTAGTATACTCTTCTCCAATCGACATTGTTGAAGACCTACGATTAAGAATTATGAACGGAAGAAATCTAGAATTTTCCTTTTTGAAGACATTTTTAAATCATAATATTATATTCTCTTGAATGTCATTTGGTAGGTTTTAGAAAAGAGGATATTTATGTACTGTACACTACCATAGAAAAATAATGATGTTTATTCGGCAACCTCTATATTCCGATGAATTATTTTCGATTCCTCAAATACTTTTAAACGGTCTGCCCAATTTTTGAAGATGGACTTTACCTACTTGGTTTCGTAGATACAAAATACTTAGTAAAAAACACATACAGACATCCAGACGGAAAACTAAGCTCATATACGTCATACCTTTATAGGAACATTACCTTTATTTTTGGGTAATTTGTTATTAGTTACCTAAAGTTAACCACGAATTTTGAATCACCTGTTAATATTATATATATATATATATTATATTATATATATATAATAATATATATATCTATATATATATATATATAATATAATATATTTATATATTATATTTATATATATTATTATATATATATATAATATATATATAATATATATACTAATTATATATATATATTATATATCTATATATTATACTATAATATATTATTATATTTTATATATTATTATATATATACAATATATTATATATATATTATATTTTATATTATATATTATAGTATAATATTATATTATAGTATATATATTATATATTAATATATTTATATATATATATATATATATATATTGTCACAGGACGGAATTCCATCCAATTATTAAACGTGACAATCCCCTGAATTCTTTTTATTCAAAATCAAAATAAAATATACCTAATTGTCTAGGTGCAATTCACAACACAGACTTCCACTTCAGATACGAAAGTATTACAAAATTCACGAAGTCTTCTAGAATCCCAATCGCTTCTAATTCACAAGTCGCTCTTCAATAAATAGTTTCTGAAATATCACGTAGTTGAACCCAATGTCTTCTGATGACTTCAGAATGTATACAAATCTTCTCCAACGATAAGGAATAATTTCCAGAAAGTTCTTCTCAAGATGTTGCTAATCTCTCCTAAAGTATTTTCTCGTGAGCGAGCACTAATCGCTTCTAAACACAATAATCCTCAAATGAATATATCAGTCAGATCCGAAATCTTCTTATAACTCTTTTTCGCAGTAGAGTTTCAACAAATACGGAATCTTCCAAAGATAAATCTTGACGAGAGATAGCACTTGAATAGAGAATTTCCAACAGGAGGTAGAACTCCAACGGTGAATTTCTAATAAGAGAATAGAACCCTCGTGAGAAACAAAAATGACTTCTACTTATTTTATTTCATGTATCCAAGATGTAAAGGTGTGAAGTTACCTTGGACACCTTTTTTCCACGTGATGAATTTTATCTTAAAAAATGAATCTTTATAAAAATATTTTTGGTGAATTTATTCATTAATTTAATTATTTTTGCAAATTAAATAATTCTTCAAAATAAATAAATCTAACCGCTCTTCTTCGTGAAGCTCAGAATCTTGATCTTGACAGTCCTAATAATACAACATACGCCCCTATTTAGAAGGAAAACAGGGCTTTTCCTTTAACTAAAACATCAATCCTTCACGTTCATATTCTTGTGAGGTAATCTGCAGCAGTATTCTTCATTCCTTTGATTGACTTAAGTCTAAACTTATATTTCTGTAAGAATAATGCCCACCTCATCACTTTGGCATTTACATGTTTAGTGTTCTGCATAATATATATATCAGCGGCTGGTGATTTGTTTGCAGAACAAACTCTTTCCCATATAAGTAGTTGTCAAACTTTCGTACTCCAAATATTATTCCCAATCCTTCCTTTTCCAGCGTTGAATAAGCCCTCTCTCTCACAGATAGCTTTTTACTCGCGTATGCTATAGGAAATAATCCATCATCGTATTCACGCAACAATACTGCCCCTATAGCCACATCACTTTCATCCGTTTGGAGTACGAACGGTTTAGTAAGATTGGGAAGCCGTAGTATGGGTTTACTGACCAGCATCTGTTTCAGGTCTTTGAATGCTTTTTCTTGAGCTATGCCCCATACCACCTTATTCGGCTGTTTATTCTTTGTTAAGTCGGTCAACGGAGCAGCTACTGTCGAGTAGTTAGGTATAAAATTTCTGTAAAAACCCGTCAATCCTAAGAATGACCTAACCCCCTTCTTAGTATATGGTCTCTCTGCATCTCTGATCTTCTTTACGTTATCGTCTTGCAGACCGACTACTCCCTCTGTCAGTTTATGGCCTAAAAATTCTAAATCTCTGACAGCAATTTCACATTTTGAGGGCCTGAGTGTCGCGCCAACATCTGCCAATCTATTTAATAATTCCCTCATCTCACTTATATGATCTTCCCAAGTTTCGGTGTGTACGATTATATCATCCAGATAGCTGTCCGTTCTTTTCATATCCCTAAGTATTTTTCTTACAGCTCTAACCAATGTTGCGCCCGCGTTTACCAATCCAAATGGCATTCTTAAAAATTCGTAGTGACCGTCTGGTGTTACGAAGGCTGTCTTTGGAATATCTTGGCTACTTACTGGGATCTGCCAATAGCCCTTACTTAAATCAATCTTAGAGAAGTATTTGTCTTTAGCAAATCTGGCAAATATCTCTTCTGTCATGGCCATTGGTTCTGGGTCGAATACCGTGACATGATTTAACTTCCGGTAATCGGCGGATACCCGATTTCTTTTTTACCATCACAATCGGCGATGCGTAGGGCGAGTCAGATTCTCTGATTACTCCCGTCCTTAACATCTCGCTGACCTCCTTTTTCAGCGTTTCCATCAACGCGTAAGGTATGGGATACGCCTTACTTTTTATGGGGACTTCCGTCGTTAAGTTAATCTCATGCTGTACTATGTCAACATTTCTAGGCAGATCTGTAAACACATGTTTAAGCTTATCCAATATTTCCTTTATCTCCACCCTCTTATCCTCTTCTATATCCGCCCTTATCTTAATATCTTCGACGCTCTCTTTGGGTATGCAGTTTCCCAGTACAATTGCATCTTCACCCAAATCTATTTCTTTCTTTTCACATTCTTCAAATTCCACCCCACCTACGCACACAATATGCATAACATTCGTTTCTACATCCCTTTTATTATATAGCTCTAACAGGTTTGCGTGGTAAGTTTTAACTTTCTCGTTGACCTTCACTCTATAATCGTTCTCACCAATAGTACCGACAACTTCGTAGGGTCCCTTCCACTGCATCAGTAACTTGTTACTCTCAGTGGGCAGCAATATCAAAACAGCGTCTCCTATCTTAAACTTTCTCTCTTTGGCGTTTATATCATAGTAATGTTTATACCTGTTTTGCGCTTTTTCTAACTCTGTCGATGCTATCTTCAGGGTCTCTTCCAATTTCTCTCTCAATTTAAATACATATTGGTAACTATTTGTCACCTCATCTTGCTGCCGCTTGTTAACCCATAATTCCTTCATTATTTTCATGGGTCCTCTCACAGTCTTGCCATTTAAAAGTTCAAAAGGCGCAAATCTAGTGTTCTCCTGTGGCACCTCTCGATAGGCGGATATATATTTATGCCCGTCTTGGGAAGAAGGCATAATCGGTCCTACAAGGTCTACCGCAACCCTCTTGAATTGGATTCCGATGAGCGGGACAGGGTCAGGGGCGTTTTTCCCATTTTTCCTTTCTGTACCGTTCTTATACATATATCGCAGGAGTGGCAAAATCTGGATATGTCTTCTTTCATTCCTTGCCAGTAGAATTTTGAGAACACCTTGTCAGTTTTCTTCTTAATCCCAAGATGACCTCCCATGATGTTGTCATGAGCCATAGTCATAACCACTTTTCGTAGCTTCTTTGGTACTACAATTTGTTCATTTGTACCCTGTTTCTCCTGCTTACAACGATACAAATTCCCTTTCTTTACGTCATAGAAAGACTGCCTTTCTTCTTTGTTTTCCATTTCACTCAATACCCTGCACCTGTTTAGTGTTTCATCTTCTCGTTGAAACTCTATGAATTTTTCGCAAGTGACTTCGGCGTTGTACAACTGTTGAGCCGTTTAGGCGTGGCCGACACTTCTTTCTGTAAATTATCTATACTGCTCGCGCATGGCATTACCACGTGACCGACGGGGTATTTTTTTGTAAATTCAGGTACTGTGGACTCTGCCATATGTGAATCAATCGTTTCACTTGCGCATGACACTACCACTCGTCTTTGTATTCTCAAGTGCTGTGGCCTCTTCCTTCTGTGAATCTCCCGTTTCGTTCGTGCGTGGCGTTACCACTCTTTCGACTGGGTCTTCCTCATTCCTTACACCAGGAATATTCCCTATTATTATATCGTAGAGTGCATAATAGGAGAGAATAGCTTTCAATCCGCCCCGTGGGTAATATGAGAGTTAACGACATCATCTCAACAACGGGTGCATCTCTGATCGTGTTATCTATCATCAGTATTTGCATCCTCTTTCCAGTCCCTTCTGGTCGCTGATGCATACGTATTTTCTTGACACGAACGAAAGTCGCAACCAGTGGTCCTTAAAACAATTTCTTGTTTTAGATATGTGTTGTTCGGGAGGATGATTTGGAGAAGCTGAAAAGTACGTTCAAAACTATATACTCTTTACACATTTACAGTTTACAGACTGGTATCGTTTTGCCGCATGCAAGAGCAATTCTATTATCAACGTCGACGTGTTTCATAACATCAACGTCTTCATCAGCTCTCAAATTCCCATATGTCGATATAGTATCACGATTACATTCTTTATTTCGTTGTTTAGTTTCATGACCGACCCTTGTTATAGCAGCAGCCGCTCTTTTCGGACCCTCTCTCCAATTATTATTAGATCGACTATTGTGGTTTCTATATTGTCATCTCTCCTGCAGGGGTTATAGTTTTTACAGTCAATGGCCTTGTTCCCTTTCTTACCACATTTAAAGCATGTAGTCTGGTATTTTTGTCTTTCAAAATGATTGTAATTTTCATTAACATCTTTCGTCTCTTTTATTGATGATTCTTCTTTATTAGATGTCGACGCTAAGTTTTTATCATGCGCGAGGAGGTATTTTTCTGCCTCTTGTGCTATAATATCAAGTTTATTAATCTTTCTTTCTCTTAGGAAGGTCGCAAGTTCTTTCGGGCACGTGTTTAAAAACTGTTCGGCCACTATTAGGTTTATAATGTCGTTAAAATCTTTATTAATTTCTGCCAGTTCAGTCCATTTTATAACATAGTTCTTCAATCTATCGATAAACTGTATAGGCCTCTCATCGTTGTATGCTTTCGCACCCCTGAATTTTAACCTTAACCATCTTCTGTGTAGGTTGTAACGATAATAAGAGGCGCAATTTTTCAGTTTATCATGGTCTTTTCGAGCCGTCTTTTGGGATGCGGAGAGTATGCTACAAGAGCCTTTCCTATCAATAAAGCGCTGAGGTGGGATGCCCAATTTCCTCTGTCCCACTCATTTATTTCGGCAAATCTTTCAAAACGTTCTAAATAACAATCTATTTCGTCTCTGTTGTCAGCAAAAGGAGGGAGCTTGGGTACCCTTGCCTTACCATCGTTGTTATTTGTAACTTGATGTTGAGTAGTATTGCCTGCTTGCAACTTCATTTCTTCTGAGCTGCCAGTGTCATAGTCTCTTCTTGTGCAGCTTCTCCTTTCTGCTACTCCTTCTTCTCTGGCAGCTTCTCTTTCTGGCTGCTTCCTCTAGCGGCGTTCTCTTTGTGCCTCTTCTCTTAGCAGCTTCTCTTTCCTTCCTCTGGCAGCTTCTCTCTCTGCTGCTTTCTCTGGCCTGCTTCTCTTTCGTGCCGCTTCTCTTGCCAACCTCTTTTTCTCTTTCAGCATTTATAAATTCTCTGGCTTCTTTTCCCTTCAAGCCAAGATCTAGGGCAATTTTTGCCAGCGACGCGCAGTCCACATTTCAAAGGTAAATTCTAACACAGGCCAACAATTAATATATTCGCTTCTTTTAAGAGTTATCTTTACCCAAGATAGCGGCCACAATATTCCTTTCTTTTTTCAGAAACTAATCCCGGACACAATCCCCTAATTAATTGTCACAAGAGGGGATTCCAGTAAATTAATAAACGTGACAATCACCGGAATTCTTTTTATTCAAAATCAAAATAAAATAGACCTAATTGCCTAGGTGTAATTCACAACGCAGACTTCAACTTCAGATACGAAAGTATTACAAAATTCACGAAGTCTTCTAGAATCCCAATCGCTTCTAATTCACAAGTCGCTCTTCATTAAATAGTTTCTGAAATACCACGTAGTTGAACTCAATGTCTTCTGATTACTTCTCAATTTATACAAATCTTCTCCAGTGATAAGGAGTAATTTTCTGAAAGTTCTTCTCAAGATGCTGCTAATCTCTCATAAAGTATTTCCTCGTGAGCGAGCACTAATCGTTACTGGACACAATAATCCTCAAATGAATATATGAATCAGATCCGAAATCTTCTTATAACTCTTTTTCGCAGTAGAGCTTCAACAAATACGGAATCTTTCAAAGATAAAACTTGACGAAAGATAACACTTCAATAGAGAATTTCCAACAGGAGGTAGAACCCCAACGGTGAATTTCTGACAAGAAATAGAACCCGCATGAGAACAAAATGACTTCTATTTTTTTTTGTTTCACTGTATTTAAGATGTCAGGTCTAAGTTACCTTGGGCACCTTTTTCCCACGGGATAATTTTATCCTAAAATATGAAATCTTTATCAAATATTTCCAAATAAAAATTATTCGTAAATTAATTAATTCTGCAAAATAAATAAATATTCCAAATAAATAAATCTAACCGCTCTTCTTCGTGAAGCTCAGAATCTTGATCTTTACAATCCTAATAATACAACACACACACACACAACACACACCATCGACCATATATATATATATAATTATATTATATATATATATATATTATATATATATATAATAATATATTATTATATATATATATATATATATATATTATATATATATATATATATATATATATATATAATATATATATATATATATATATATAATCCACTTTGAACTCGATATTTCTACATGACTTTAACATTTAGGAAAAATTAATCGCCTTAATAATGAGCTCCATTCTGTATTGTTCAGCACTTTGACTCCCATTTCAAAGAGTTTTTTTCAAAATACGGGTTTCGGAAGTTTCTCATTGGACTATTGCCAAAGGAATTACCTAGAATTAGCAACTATTATGCTTCTGTGTCAAATCCAAGATTTCAAGTTAAAGTGGCTATCAATTTAATTAACAGTGACATCAAAACTCAAAAATTTGGCCTTTAATGTTTTTTTTTGGGAAATTATTTTCAAGGCCCTCCAAGAAATAGCCCAAATAGCATACTGATTATCAGTTTCCTGAAAAGTGTACGGATGAGTTTTTTTGATTATGAATATTAACTGGCCGTCATGAATAAGCGAAGATCAATTGAAATGGAAGGTTTCTTCAATATTTTTACCCTGAATAAAAATTTCACTGGGAATTCTCTACGTCATTTTCTCGGTTTTTTGCCAGTTTTTCTATTTTAGATTTAAAAGGAATTATCATAATCAGTTAGTATCGGGGGAGCTTCAGCGTCCTCAACCTTGAGCTCGCTGTATGAAATTACCTTTGACGTTTTGATTGCGATGTTGTTTTTCTGATACTTATCTCATCGTTCATTATTTTTTCTTATATATTTTTATTTATTTATTTTTTATTTTTTTTATTTATTTATTTAATTTATTATTATTATAATTTTATTATTATTAATTTTTTGTAGCAATGTTAAGCCATTATTAATTAATTTATTATTTATTTTTTTTATAATTATTATCAATTCTGTATTTATTATTTATTTATTATTATTGATTATTATTATTATTATTAATTTTATTATTATTATTTATTATTATTATTATTATAAAATAATAAGTAATTTTTATTATTATTATTTATTATATTATTATTATTATTATTATTAATTATTATTATTATTATTATTATTATTATTATTATTATTATTATTATTATTATTTCATATTATTATTATTTTTATCCGAAAAACAAATAAATGATCATTCTAATTTTCCTTTAGCGGAATCGATTTTTTATGCACCTTCGTACTCCCAATCGACTCCGACTCCGACTCCGACTCGCACTCCGACTCCGACTCCGCTCCGACTCACGACTCCGACTCCGCTCCGACTCCTCCGACTCATTATTATTAATTATTATTATTCATTATTATTATTATTATTTTATTATTATTATGTATTATTATTATTATTATTATTATTATTATTATTATTATTATTATTAATTATTATTATTATTATTATTATTACTTTAAAAAATCGTTGATTTGTTTCCAACAGCATGGGTTTGACAGAAGCTGAGAAATGATGAAATCAACGTCATGAAACCTCCAAGAAAAGAGAGATTGAAAGATTCTTCAAAAACATCTCTGAAAATGAAAGACGACAACAATGAACTCGGATAGAGGGATTATAATATAATAAATGAAATGAATGAATATGAATAATAATATAAAATTCCTTTTAACGTGCTTTATCCCTTCTCAGAGGGGGTAACATGGGGGTACTACGGAAATCGATACTTCAAGGCGCTTATCTTAAAGGTTCAACTTCATTTATAGTAGTTTCTAACTCTGTAATTTCTTTGTCGTTATGAACCAACTCACCACGTTTCTTATCATTTCACACCGTAGGAATATATCAGCCGTTTGGATAATTTTTGAAGAGCATATCCGCAATTTGCCCCGATAATTTCCTATCTATCTGACCTAGAAAAAGAGTTTTCGTTTTTGCATTTAACAGTAAACATGTATACATTTAGATCTGAGAATTTGTTTGAATTTTTACTGGAAGAACTTTTAACAATGATGTAGATTTTAAATACGGTTTTAAAATTTTTTTATGATTTCTATATTTATAATTTATTAAATTTCTTGCAGTAATATTTTTATATAATTAATTTAAGAGATTTTTGCATCATAAATCGTAGTTTACTATGCCATAAGCAATTTCAAAGTATTATAAATGTTATCAAAATATTCATGAATCAATAAAAATGTGTAGCTCCAGGACAGGTTTATGTTATTACTAAAAAAAAAACGAAGTCAAAATGAAAATTTTCAACGAAATTAATTTCTAAGCAGTTCAATGTTGATGCTCGGTCATCGCGTAGCCCGCGGACTGCGTAGAGTGCTGGTGCAGTTTTTATCAGAAGGTTCTTCTTCGGAGTAGATATATATCTGTACTGAGTAATCTAAGCACTTTGAGTTTCAGGGCCATTTTTCTGTATACATAACGCTTTTTGACATCTGTCCCACCGTAAATTGATTCTCGTTGCTGAATTTTTTTTTTCTCATTCTAGAAGAGTAAAGAAAAATGGTGTCAGATTGAAAGTGAGTGTTATGTATGTTACTTATTTTCATTGGTAATTTGTTTATGAAATTTTGTGTGTAACATTGAGTTGGACAAGTGGCTACATTTTTCTTGGATCCATTTTATATTTACATTATAATTTGGACTTTTTGTGTTGGACTTCGTTTCAGAATTGGAGCATCGGGCGTACCAGAAATAAAAAATGATTGCGTGAAATTCGTTAAATTGTTTTATAATTCTGATAATTTTTTAACTAAAGCTTGACCCGGTGACACCTTCTATCCAGGCATTTATGGAAACACAACATATAGCTCCGACAGACTCCGTGTTTCATTTCTGAATCGTGCTTGCTTGGCGATATTTGATACGCGTTTCCAATTATATAAACGTGGAGCATTTGGTTGCTCTAAGGGCTAACGGACCAACCAAGACTCCACACACATATTGGACTTGGTTTGAATTCACTTCTACCGTCGCAACTCCTTGGCGAGAGACCGCAGTTCACCAAATACCTTCGCTGAAGACCTGTATGATTTAAGAGAGAAATCACTCACAGAATGAGATCTTTCAATCCAGCTTTTGGCAGAATATATATACAACTGCTTTTATACTAATTCATCAGTACTCTGAATACATTCCACCGTGCCGCCTTGAAGCCTCTCTTTTCGACTGTGTCTGAGCTCTTTCTTTAGGGATGTTACTACACACGCGCTCCTATCCGAATAATCTCCGATTCTCGATCAAACATAAATCTTCCTCACATTCAGTCTCACGTGTCGCAATTCCATTCACTCTAATTTCTTGTCGGAGGAGCAATCCTGTTACTATTTCCTACACCACGCCGTTGTTGGTTGCTCACTTGCCCCTGGTCGGGCTTTACACGCCACACATCTTCTCCCCCCACATGACGAATTTTGCCTCCTCCTGTCATCTTCTCAGCAGCCCCTCGCACAATCCTTACTCTGGGTGCTCTCCAATCCGAATAAAATTATACGCTTCTTTAATCCATGGGCAGGTCGTCTTCATCTTCGCTACCGCGGTGGCATAGGAAGTTATACAATGAGTAAGCCTCCCTTGTTGCTTTATGTCCCGATCTGGCAGCTATTTCTCTTGAATCATTTTATGTTTCGCTCAAGCGATCCCATTACAGTTTCCTCTTGTTATATAGCTGCTCTGAAATTTATTTTTACGTCTCCACTTCCTCACATTCCCTAACATCTTATTGTCTGAACGATGCCAGCCGTTATCTACTAAACACTCATCAAGGCAATCCGTGTTCAATAAAGATCTCGCATGTGGTTTCGTCTTGTTATCTCCTCTTATGTTTTCCCACCCGCCTTTCACCATGGTCAATTCCTCATATATCGAATCTAGCTTTTCTTCTGTCTCCACAATCTATTATTAGAGTAGAATTTTTCTTTTTTCCTCACATCGCGTTCAGAGTCAGTCAGCGCAACCTTTTCCATGATCGCTCGCATCACTAAGGTCTCACCACTTCCGACCCCCGCGCATTTTAATAGGTTTCTCGGTGTCAATTATTGGCATCTTGTCTTCTGTCACTATCTGAACGAATCGTGCCACACCTATTCATCGTCATTCTGCTCGGACCTCCTCATTTATCAGAAGATACATTTGCGCCAGCATGATATTGTTTTTTTTTTTCGATTCCACAATGATTCTTATCATGTACCTGTTTTTATTTCCAATAAGACAGGTTCCACGAAACATGGTGATTCTTGTTAGAACTCCTCGTTATTCCCCTTTGCCCTTCTCATAAATTCTCCTTGTTCAGTTTATCTCGCTTTATTCTCCTCCGATTTTGAATACCAGTTTTGATCTTCTAATTTGTGAACAGTAAAAAATCTCCGTTATCGTTCCCCGACAGCTATCCCTAGACGTCTCTTCACTGCTATTTCTGCCGCTCCCTTTGTCCTTACCCTACTTCTTCCTACTTCTTGAATTAATTACATTATGCACCCAGCTGACAACTGTTCTTTGTGAGTCACACATCACTGGTTATATTTTTTCAATCCCATCGTACTTGCCGAGACGCAATACAAATTTTATTTTCGCTTTCACCACCAGCATCCAATCGCCACGCTTGATATGGTATATGGGCAGCAGTCCGACTTCTTCTTAGCCAACTCGGAATCCGTGCAAGCACCATCTCTCGCTAGTTTCAGTGCAACGTCGTCCATAAGCTACACTACTCTCACGTCACACCAAATCGTTCCCTCTTTCCCTTCCTCGACAAACCAGCTCCCCTTCACAGGATCTCCTTTTCTCACCTCCTCCAGGACCTGACTAAGAATTTCCGTACATTTTTCTCCCATATCCTCATTCCACCTTTTTCCTTCCGCAATTCTCTTCAGGAAACTGCACACTACCCTTAACCACCCTGCAACTGGGTAGTACCCAACCAGCTTTCCGCATATTGAAAATAACTCTTGTCTTGACACCTTTTTCCCGTCTATTACTGGTATCATGTTTTCTCTGAAAAACCTCGTTCTTCCCAACTTGTCTTTTTCAATCTTCAGTCTTAAGACCCTCCCTTCAATCACATTTTCAGGATCTTTTGACACCAGTCCAAATTTCAGGAGGTGCTCTCTTACTTCTTCCGCGGATATCTTTCCCTCATCAACTAAGATACCATCGATGTACGAATCGGTCCCCTCTTTCTTTCACCCTGTCATCCCTTTCTCTTACAGCTCTTAAAATTTTTGTCATAATTCTCGGCGCGCTGCACGGATTCTTCAATCCCCTTAAAAAAATATTAAGTATATTACTGCGATATATTGAAGGAAATGAGAATATTTAAAGCTTAGCATGTGAAGATGAAAGCAGCTTTAAATCGCTTAATTCTCAATATTCTTCTTTTTACTTTCTAACTTATCCCCGCCTCCACTTCCGAATTGGTTCCTCAAGGTACAGCCGCCTCATCCCGTGTGTGGCATATTACGCGTATTCATTCAATTCCTTGTAGTCCATTACTGGTCATAAACTTTCCCTTACTTTCTTGCTCCACCAACATTA
>JABUQX010029071.1:0-7500 GCA_015478945.1 Trachelipus rathkii
CCTTCCGAGAACGAGCAGCCCAAAAACTTTTGTACGAGAGACGCTGCCAGTCCAACTTTTCAAATAGAGAAGTCGAGGCGATGTTCCCAACTCTTTGTTACGAGCCTTCTTCTTCCTGGCTCTTCGTAGGTCGGATCTGATATTTTCGCTTATTGTTCTATATTAGCAAATTATCTCTGTAGTGGTAGCTAAGCGCTACGAATTATCTCTTTTAAAGGCTAATAAGACAAAGGCCGAAACACACCCAGGATTATTTTTTTTTTTAACGGAAAAATTATATCACAGTTAAATTCTTATAAAAAAAAAAAATTACAAAAATAATAAGTTTTATTACCAAAAAAATATTAATAATTTGACATTATTTTTGAACAAATTTATAACTTTTTTATTTTCATTTTTGATAATATTTTATACATATTTTTAAAAAAACTATATACAAGCTAGCTTTCGTCATTGTTGCATGACCTTCTTCAAGCTATAGCAACAAAAGAAAAATTGCCGAAACTCCCGATAGATGGCGTATGCCTTCACTTTCTGAACATATAGAAAAAAAAAAAAATTGCGGCGAGTTTTATCGGTGTTAAAAGTTCATATGATTGTTTAAATCTAAGTTTTATAAAAAATATAACTACTTTTAACAATATATTTATTATTTATATATCACTATAACCAAATGTAATTTTTAAATATATTATTTACTTATTGAAACTTATTTAAGAAAAATAAGCGCTTTTTAGATTTAATTCCTTACGGAAAATATTTTCGTTTGGGAAAACTTTGAATACACTATACTATTATATATATATATTAATAATATACATTATATGATATATATATAGTATAAATATATTTATATAAATTATATATAATATATTATAATAATATATATATATATATATATTATATATATTATATTGTATTATATAAGTAATATATACATAGCAGTATATTGAAGTATATATGGTATTTTATGATTATATAGTGTATTAGATATATATTATATAGGTGATTAGGGTGATATATTATAATGATATAAATAATAGTATGAATAGAAGTATAATAGATATTACGAGGTGTGGTTAGCGGATAATTCACACTTCCATCCGCATATTGCCGAATCCGCATCATTTATTTCAACCATCCACATTCCGTCAAACCGCATCGGCATTTTAATTTTGCGGGGATAGCCGGATAGGTAATCATTATGAATTATAGAAACGTGTGTTGCACTACCTTATATATATATTATTATATATATTATATAAATATATATATATATATTATATATATAATATATATAGATAATATATATAGTATATATATTATATATATATATATAAAATAATAAAAAAAAATTATATAAAATAAAAAAAAATAAAATAAAAATAAAATTGATTTACATATTTTTATCTTCAATACCTAAGAAAAATCATAAATATTTATCTTTACTACATAGATTGGGAGTTAGGTGCGCTACAAGCATCGGAAAAAGTTGAAAAGCAGTAGATGAGAGACATGACAAATGTCGAAAAGAAAGCCCAGCCTTACCGCCCCTCTTGTACCATAATTAGTAGAACTTCGTCGCAATAGAAAATCCACCCTAGAGACATCATGGACCGCGACGGATCCACACTAGGTGAAGTTTGATTGTAGGGTTGCTCCCTTGGGCCAGGTGGGCCGACAACCAACCCCCTACAACACCCCGCCATTCTCTCCAGCATGCACCTTTTTCTTCTCGCCTCTGCCAAAACTCACATTTCTCTCCTGCAAATTATTCCTTTACTCGACTCAATCCACTTTTTCTCGGTCTCCCAGCCGGTCGGGTCCCAACTACACTCACCCACTATACATCCGTTATCCCACCGTAATGTACTTTTTCATCATCCTTTTCCCGACATGACCAAACCACTCAAGCATACTTCATTTATTCTGTCGTTCCCCTTTCACACCACACAACTCTCTATATGTTCACATCATGGTTTGATCAATCGCGTCACACCTAGCAGCTGCCCCAGATGCCATCTGAACACATGTGGAGACTGTTATAATCGTACGTACCTAGATCATAGTCTCTGTGTCTACTATACAATAACACCAGGTAACAACATACCCCATGCAAAACCCTATTGCACTCAAGACTTAGTCCTTACATTCACAACGGATTTCGTGTTTTAATTACACCAGCAACCTTCCTGCCATCACAACTTCCTACTACTCTGCATCATCCGTTCCCTTCTCATAAAACACATACCCTAAAATATTTATTAACTCAGACACTTGTTCCAGCTGCTCACAATCTTAACATAACTTCACACTGAGGGCTATCCTCACTCACAACCAAAACTTACTCTTATCTACGTGTGACTTTTCAGGCCCTCCTTTTACCATACCCTGCCAAATCTCGCACATCCTTTTCTCAAACTCTCTTCAGATTCAACACACAAACAGAACCAAATCATTTTCCGCAATATATAGATACACCCTCTCCATCATCTCCATTCCTTCCATCATTCTACAACCATTTTTCCTGCCCACCCCCAACCTCTAATTCTTTCATAAACCCCATCCATATACAAATGAATAACCAAGGAGAAGACACACCTGTCTACATCCGCTATTAATCCTAACCCAATCACCATTGACACCATTTATTCTCACACACACGCTCTACTATCGTCATACATACTTGATTCCATTCAGAAGCTACCACCAACACCATTATCACTAACACCTGCCATAGACTTCCCTATAACCCCATCATACCCCTGTTGCAAAGCCATAAAACCTAAATACAATAATTTATTCTTTTTCTCCTTCATTTTTCTCAATCATTCTGTTTTCAATATAAAGATTTGATCCACACATCCGCTACCACTCCTAAGCGCACCTTTTTCTCCCAAAATCAGTCCTTCAGTCACGTCCGAACGACTCTTTCAACCAAATCCAGCAATATCTTCCTACAACACTCATAAACTTATTCCCCTAATTTCTACAGTTCCCCTTAATCTCCCTTACCCTTTATTATATAAGGGATTAAGGTACATTACTGCTCTCCTACAGTCCCTTGGAATATACCCTCTATAAAACGCCTTATTTTACAACAACTCAAATCCAATCAATCACCCACTCGCCTCCGTTCTGATCATTCACCAGTAATTTCTCTATACCTGCCAGTTTACCATTTTTCAACTTTTTCACTCTACCCCATTACCTCCTCCTTAATAACCTTATCCCCAAAATACCTATTTCCTTTCTTTCACTATTCCTTTCTTCGGCACCTCTCAAACCCACACAACATTCCACTATTCCTCTCTTGATTTACTGCTAAAATATTATGCGAATTTTTCGATAGTGTCCTTTCCAACACTCCCCTACATCCATCTTCATCAGTTACAAACAAAAAGCACTGCTCCTATTCATATCAAGCAGGTCCCTTTTCTCATTCTTAAACCTTTTGCGCTTTTCCTTCCACGAAAGCTTCCTATTTTCCCTTGTAATTCCCCCATTCGATCCTCCTTCCAAACTGTTCATTTTACCTCTTGTTTTCTCTACGTTTATGCCACCTTTTTGTATTGCTTGGTTCCTTCCTTATATTTCAATTCCACAAGCATCTTTCTTTTGAAACTTCATCATGTGCTTTAGTACATTCAACCACGCTTCTTTTTACCTTAACCGCTTGCTTCACCTTTCATTCCACCAGTCACTGTTAACATTCTTACTTCCTACCTTATCACATCCACATACTTTCTTTTGCACCGCTAACAATTGCTTCCTTCATTTGCTCCAGATTTGTTCAGTTTCATTGTTCACATTCAAACTGATTTACTTGCAGCGTTTCTTACATACTTATCCTGTATTACCTTGTTCACTTTAACGTTCTCACTCTTAATTTTACCCACTTCCTTCCATATCACCTTCCTCTTCCATCCAAGCCTCCCACTAACTTGAATTTTTAACTAGAACAACATACATGATGTCCGTATCCCATTTTCTAAACCCCTCACTGATTTAACATCCAACACATACTTCAACATATCCTTCTTCACAAACAACAAAGTCTATATATATATATATATATATTATATATAGAAAAAAGAAAAAAAAATGTGGAAACAAAAAAATATATATATAATATAATATAATATAATATATATATATATATATATTATATATATATATTATATATATATATTAATATATATTATATATATATATATTATATAATATATATATTATATTATATATATATATATAATATATATATATAATATATATATAATATAATTTAGATTATAAATAAAATATATATATATATAATAATATATATTATTATTTATATATATATATAATATATATAATATATTTATAATATATAATAATAAATATATATTATATATATATTTAAGATATATTATATATATAATATAATTATATATATATATAATAATAATATAATTATAATATATATATATAATATACTATATATATATTATATTATATCATGTATATATATACGGTATATATTATATAATATATATATAATATATAATATATATATTATATATATTTATGAAATATTATATATAATAATATAATATATATTTATTGATACGGAGACAAAAATGTCGCTAAGTAAAGAGATTTTCTGCTATTGCGTATTACAGTTTACGCATAGTTGTATGACACTAATTCAATACACACACATCACTACAACATAGCCCACCCATACAACGAAGCCACCCCAACAACAGAACAATCTAACATACAATCACTCTTCTCATGGCCTCTCGCATTTGGAAGGCCGCCGTATTAGGATGCGAACCCCACGCCTGCGGTAGCAAGCACTCCGACTGCGGTTGCGCTGAGCAGGGCCTGCTATTCGAGGTTCATATCCTTGCACTTCCAATGGTTCAAAAAGCCATACAAATATTTCCCTGACCATTTCCATCTGGTTTAGGTTTCCGAATCGGATTGAAGCTATTGGGTGAACAGATAACATAACATACAATATATATATATATATATATATATATTTATATATAAATATATAATATATTATATATATTTATATATATAATATATATATATATATATATTATATATATAATATATATAATTATTATATATATTTATAATAATATACTATATATCATATATATATATATATATATATATAAATATATATATATATATATATATATTATATATATATATATATATATAATATATATATATATATATATATATTATAAAATTATATATATTATATATTATAATATATATATATATTAAAATAAGGAAAATATAGGTAATACTAAATCCTTCATGCTGGGAGATAGATTAATAGATTTCAACTCTGCAAGGCGGATGACGATGACGCATGCGAATAGGCAACTTTTCTTAAATTCTTTTGATAACAAACAAAATTTCTTGAACATGTCTTTTGAGAGGGTTTAAAATTAATTTAGAGAGTGCCTATATGATGAAATGCCTGCAAAAGGCAGAAATATCACCAGCCAATTAAAAAGCAAAATCACAGAACAGACAAGCAATTACCAATCTGTTAGCGATAATCATTGCTGAATCCAATGAAACTTCTTTTGGCCTCTAGCAGCGATGAAATGAAGTCTTGTTCAGAGGTGTCAAAAGACACTCTATATTGATCGAAAATATCAAGAGAAAAAGCTTGAATAATAAAAGATCCACGTGGTTTGCGCGGTGATAATTGTTAAAGGTTTTCCACATCTTGCCGAAGTCGCCAGGGAATTCTTAGCATGCCCTTCAAGCAAGTGTAGCTGCAAGCGTTTTCAGTTGGGTTGCAGATCCCATTTACGACGAAAAGAGAAGCAAACTCCCCCTGAAAGGGCTCAGAAGATTTAGTTTTTGAAGCATAATTTGAGAATATAATTTTCAAGCATGATATAATATAACCTTCTTCCAATGGGTGAAGGCTTGGAAAGGGTTTGTGGGGTGCAAAAGAGTTATGTCCAAGCGTTCTGCACTCCGGTAACACGGGTGAATATATATAATATATTATATATATATATAAATATATATATATATATATATATATATATATATATATAATATAATAATATATATATAATATTATTATATATTATAATATATATATTGCTTTATTATCTAAAACTCTAAAAAATTAACTATCCGCTATCCGCATCCGCAATCCGCGAATAGTGTATTAATGATCCGCATCCGCATCCGCGGATAGTTAAAAATCACTATCGCTACACCCATCTCAATATAGTATATATAATATATAATATATATATATATATATAGATATATATATAATATATATAATGATATATATATTATATAATATATTATAATTAATATATATTTATATAATATATATTTATATAGTATATATATATATATATATATATTTTATAATATATATATATATAATATAAATATATATATAATAATATATATATTTTATATATTATATATATTATATATATATATTATTACGTTCAGAGTAATACAGGAATCAGAAGGCTAGTTATACCAACGTTTCTTGTCATAATCTTGTACCATTCGAGGGCAAAGGTTACACTGAAGATTGTTGGAGCACTAAACATGTGTAAAATAGTCACTGATGCTCATCAAACATATCCATAAGATTTAGCGAATTGTTTATAATGGAAACACGTAATTTGGACGTTTTAGAGGAACGGTGGTAAATGCTTGTTCGAGGCGAAGAATGGCGGGATCGGTGACCAATAGCAAACAAGATTTTAATCACGTGAGAAGGAGGACGGTAATAATGAAAAGGAAGAAAGAGAAGGTAATATGGCTCCCCTCTGAACAGCGGAGCGTCGTGAGGATTTAAGGTGTAAGTCTGCATTGGAGCAGGAATGCTGCGGAAGCATGTGCGGTAGAGGCTGTTGAAGCGTTTGAAATGCTGCGGAAGCATGTGCGGTAGAGGCTGTTGAGGAGCGTTGTGAGGGCTGCTGAGGAGCCTGTAAGCGATTGCGTGTACTGTGCACCACCACTATCGATGGAGCGACAGCCCGGGCTGGAAGCGGACGGCCGTTAAGCTGTGCGAGGAGTTGAGCGACCAGCCGGAGGCTGGAAGCGAAAGCTGTGCCGTTGAGCGGACAGCCGGAGCTGAGTGAGCCAGAGGGCAGTGGATTTGTATCTGAATCGGACAAGTTCGTTGGTAGATTCGAGCTGGAGCTCGAGCAGCGTAAATGTGAGATCCAAGTCATTATTGAGGAACTTACCAGTATATACACTAGGGGATTCACTGTTTGAGGCAGGCTGTTGGGATATAACATTGATATTTTCAGTATTTGCAGCGTCAGGAGGGGACATGATTTATAAATGTTAATATAATACGATTGTAAAAAAAAATTTTGAAAACAATATTACGAGACAAAAATATGCTTAAGATGCGATTTGCATACGCTAAATATGAGAAAAATAGTGGTCAGGGACCAAATAACACAATAAATATTACAAAAAGGTATA
>JABUQX010029071.1:10000-30000 GCA_015478945.1 Trachelipus rathkii
TAAACGTAAACAATCAAGCAGTTAGGTTAGTGTTATATTAGGTTAGGTTAGATAGCTTAGGTTAGATAAGATTAGATTAGATTAGATTAGATTAGGTTTAGGTTAGGTTAGGTTAGGTTAGGTATAGGTTAGGTTAGGTTAGGTTAGGTTAGCGTTAGTTAGGTTAGTTGTTAGGTTAGGTTAGTTACGTTAAGTTAGGTTAGGTTAAGTTTTAAATTAGGTTGGATAAGGTTACATAGGTTAGATTATGGGGTAGATTAGATTATATTGCATTAGATTAGAATAATTGAAATACGACTGAGAAATTCAACTTAATTAAATTTCATAAATTTTCTGCTAATTAATCCAATATACATTGGTGAACAAACATGGACGGGGTGGAAAGTGCGTGGATTTTTTAAATATAAAAACTAAAATACAAAAAGAAGATGAACATAAAGATGATTGATTTATATTCTTGCTAGTAAATTGGATAAAAAGAAAATGAAGGAAAAAAATCTTTTTGAAATAATATTAAAGGATATTGCAGAATTTTAGACATACATACAACGTGATAGATATTAAATAACTATAATAATATATATACTATATATATAATATTATATAAATATATATATTAATATATATATATATATATATATATAATTTATATATAATATATAATATATATAATATATATAGATACTATATATATATATATATATATATATGTTTAAGAGTGTCTAAAGCTGACATCATTTAACTCGCGAGAACGGCAGCCCCTACAGTAAAACAAATTACATATTCGGAATCAGCGGAACTTTCAAGGAGTGGTTTTTAATAATTTTTTTTTTTTTTTTTTTTTTTTTTTTATTTGCGTTTTTCGGAAAATTTTAGATATTTCTTTTTTTTATATTCCAATTAGGGGGCTCGACCGACGGGGACAGAGGGGGGACGAAGTCCCCCCCGTCGCTCCACCGCAAGTCCGAGAGACCCCGATCATGCCATCTTGCGGTTTACCAATGTATCCTTTAGTTTAAAAAAAAAAAAAATATGTACCTTACAATATGCTTTTACTTTAATTACAAGAAAAAAAAATTTTTACCTCTTAACATACGTTTCCATATTTAAATTCTTTAAATTGAATTTTAATCTCTTCTAAAAAGTCAAAAATCGATTTTCTTTTGGAATATTTTTTTACAAATATTTTTGAAAATATAAAAAATCAATATAATGAAATAACAATCAAATATATAAAAATACTAGTAGTAGAAGATATGTTGCTTACACATTTATTCGTTTTTCAGTCGTAGGCTGAGCATTGCCTGTACTTAATTTAAAGATTAAAGAATATCGTCAATTGCTTAGAGAAAATTATGGCTTGTCGTTAATTATTTTCGAAGAATAAAAAAAAAATAAAAAAATAAAATAAATAAGAAAGTTAAAAAAAGGCCTCTATAGACCGTGGGCGCAATGAAAATCTGCAAGTCCTTTTTACTGTAGGTGCCACCGTGAATGATTTTTGCGAGCTTACTTTTTTTGGCACTGTCGATATATTTTGTAAGATTATCGAAGAGATATATATTATATATATATATAGGATATACTATAAATATATATATATATATATATATATATTACTTATATATATATATATATATATATAGGACCTTAAGTAAAACTGTGGTCCTCAAAATATTTTAGTATTGGAAAGGTTGGTAATAATTTTTTTATTTTAGGTAAAGAAATTAAAATTTGATTTGCTATAAAAAGAACTTACTTTTTATATTTTTTCAGCTCATTATTATTATTTTTCATTTAATATTTTTTTTTAGTTTATTTCAAACGTAAATATTTATTATTTGTGTCCACAATAAGTATATATAAAATACAATAATATTATATATATATATATATATATACTATATATATATATATATTATATTATATATATATATAATATTATATTATTATTTTATATATATATAGATTATATATATATATATTAATATATGAATATATATATATAATATAATTTTATATATATATATATATTATTATATATATATAAGATGTCAGATTTTTTATGCTTACAGTATACTAGGAACGCAGGTCTACAGTAAAAAAAGTATATTGAATTTTCTCAGCCGAAAATTCTAAGGAATGGGATTTAACTTTTTTTTTTTTTTTTTTTTTTTTTTTTTTTTTTTTTTTTTTAAATTATGTATCTATATATATCTTTTGGTAAACCGCCCAAAAGATGGCAGAGCCGGGGGCTCTCGGCCTCCCGGTGGACGACGGGGATTAATCCCCCCCTCCGGGGATGGTCTCCGGAACCCCGCTCTTTGGTCTTTGGGTTTCGCGGGGGTTCCTCCCGACCATCCCCTCGGGGTATGAAAGTCCCCCCTCTGTCCCCCGTCGCTCGAGCCCCCTTAAATTCGGTGAAATAATTTTGTTTTTTTGGAAAATTTTATGAGTTTTTTAGGGGCTCGAAGCCGACGGGGACAGAGGGGGGGACGTTTTCATACCCCGTAGGGGATATGGTCTCAGGAACCCCCGCGACACCCAAAGACCAAAAAGCGGGGGTTCCGGAGCCATCCCCGGAGGGGGATTAAAGTACCCCCGTCGTCCACCGTTAGAGACCAGAAAGAGACCCGACTCTGCCATCTTTGCATAATTACCCTAGGGTTATTCCTTACGTTAAAAAAAAAAAAATTTTACTTCAAAAAAAAAAAAATATTATATAATAATATAAAAAAAAAAGAGATAATACACACATACCTTTAGAATTTTCGGCGATTCCAAATTATAATAAGTTTGTTTACTGTAGACCTGCCCGTTCTTAGTTACTACTGTGAGCATTAAAAAATTACCATTCTATATATATATATTATATTATATATAATATATATACTATATATTATATATATTTTTTTATATATAATATACTATATAATATATATTATTATAAGATATTATATATAAATATTATATAATAATATATATATAATTTATATATATATATATTTTTTATATATATATCAATATATATAATATATATATATATAAATAATTTATAGATTGATCAAAGCTATAAAATAAAGGAAATAGATTTATTTTTTATTTCATTTTTTTTTTTTAAACATTTTTATTTTATTTATTTACCATAATAAAAATAATATTTTATTTTTACGTTATTATTATCATGACGTCTCTAATATTGTTTAAGCTTTCTCATTTTCAAAAGCCTATGGTGGAGCACAAAAACAAAAAAAAAACAATTATTTTTAGATTTTGTTAATATTATTTATAGTATAGTTGAAAATTAAAAAAAAGTTTCTCTTTTTTTAGGTTTCATAAATACAGAATGTTAAAATCCAATTCACAGGTTTACCAACTTTTAAATTATTTTGAGAACCACAGTTTACTTAAGGCTCCTAAGATATATATATATATATATTATATATATAAATATATATATATATATGATATAATACATAATATTTGTATATATATTCATAGAATATTTATATTTTTTTTTTTATATATATATATATATATATATATATATATATATTATATATAGTACTGTGTCTGTTATATTTTAAGAATCCGTTAGTTTTGATTTTTTTTTTTTTTTTTTTTTTTATATTTTTTTAGTATTTTGATCCTAACAGTCATTTTAAGGGGTGGTGGCCATTATTCAAAAATATATAGGACCATTTACGTTTTACAACTCCGTATTGTTAATTTTTTTTTTTTTTTTTTTAACTAAAGGAATTACCCAGGGTAAACCGCAAAGATGGCAGGAGTCGGGGGTCTCTCGGCCTTCCGGTTTTGGAACGACAGGTGTAGGACTATTCCCCCCCTCCGGGGAGGGTCTCCGGAACCCCGCTCTTTGTGGTATTGGGTGTCGCGGGGGTTTCTTTGCCCCTCCCCTACGGGGTATGGAAAACGTCCCTCCTTCTGTACCCCGTCGGCTCGAGCCCCCTAATTTTTTTTTTTTTTTTTTTTTATTTTTTTTTTTTAATTTTATTTTTTACTTTTTGTAATAAGCTTACACGTGATTCCAAATATTCAAGAATGTTTGTACTTTTCCGAGATATTTCATTTAATAAAAAAAAAAAAAGTTTTTTTTGTTTTGACATTTTTGTAATAAGCTTTATTATCTCTCTCTGATTTCAAATATTGTAATTGGTTTTTATATTTGTCGTACTTTTCAGAATATTCATTTTTATTGATATAAATTGATTTTAAATAATATTTTTAAAATATTTCGAACTTTTGAATCACGTCCATCACCACTGAAATATTTTCAAATGATACATTTTCAAATATGTTAAAAAAACTAAAAAAAATCAAAACTGACGGAGTCTTAAAACATAACAGGGCCTATATAATATATTAATATATATATATTATATATATATATAATTATATATATATATAATATATATATATAGTAATATATATATATATATATAATATATATATATAATATATATATAGGTTCTTTTCAGTTATGAGGAGACAAAAATATCGATTTACATATCGACTCTTTCGATAGATATATCGCTCCCTATTGCGGCATTGCCGCAGTTAGTGTATAGGATTTGAAATTTTAACGTGTTTGTTATCAATTTTCCGAAAATATTTTTATATAGCATTTAAAGTGTTAACGTGTTATTAGTTAAAAAATATATTTAGGAAAATATTGAATAATTCCTGTAGTTATTTAACATTTAAATCAATAATTAATTTATGAAGACCGAAATAATATGAAATATATTTATAGCTAAAAACTGATTCGTCAAACTGATCATCGAAAGCCGACCCGTCATTATTGAAAAATTCTTCAACATTCTCTAAAAACATTTATACTCTCTCTCTCTCTCTCTTCTCTCTCTTCTCTCTCTCTCTCTCTCTCCTCTCATCCTCTCTCTCTCTCTTAATATATATATATATTATATATAATATATATATATATATATATAGTATATATATATTATATATAATATATATATATATATATATATATATATATATATATATATATATTTATATATATAGTTAATCACTCACTTAATTTCAGTTTCAGTATTTTTCTTTATTTTGTTTTAGGTTAGGTTAGATAGGTTTAGGTTAGGTATAGGTTAGGTTAGGTTAAGGTTAAGGTTAGGTTAGGTTAGGTCTTAGTTAGGTTAGGTTAAACTTACGCCACTAAACCTAACCTAACCTCAAATTTAAAACTTAAACAAAAATTGAAGAAAAATACCTGAAACTGAAATTAAGTGATATTTAACTAATATATATATATATATTTTTAATATATATAATATATCATATATATATATTTATTTTTATATATATACTATTTTTTTATAATATATATTATATATATTATATAATATATATATATATATATCATATATAATTTTAGATTGATGCAAATTGATCATAATCCTGTAGTTATTAACAGTTAACATTAATAATTTAATTTATAAAAATGAATAATATGAAATATATTTCTCGCTAAAAACTGATCCGTCGCTGGAAGCCATCCGTGTTGGACGCACTGAGTTATCATATAACTATCGAAAAAATCGATATATCTTGTCTCCTCAAATGTCTCCGCAAAAAGAAAGATCCGTATATATATACTATATATATATATATATATAATATAGATATATATTATATTATTATATATATATATATATATATATATATATATAATATATATACATATATATATACTATATATAAAATATATATATATATATAAATAGCCTATAATATATATTTTAATTATATATATATATATATATATTATATATATATATATATTATATATATCATTTATATATTATATATATATATATATATATATATATAATATATAATATATTATTTTATATATTATATATATATATATATATATATTATATATTATATATATATATATATATATATATATATATATATATATTATAAAATGAAATGTAATGTTGACATTATAAAATTTCAACTTCCATTAAATATATTACCATTAATTTAAGTAATTTTTTTACCAAACATTTTAAAAATTTAAACTAAGTTGTAAAAATTTAACCTAAAATTTTATGAGTTAGAGAAAAACGTTTAATTAACGTTTAAAAATAGTTTAATTTTGTTTTGCTACGGCAAATATAATGTCACAATGGACATCAGGAACTTATTTAGATAATTAATCTAGTGCAACATCTTTTGTCGTGGTAGCAACCAAAATGTGTTCTTCTTCTCCATTGTTATCAAAAATATAATAGTTACCATTTATGTTTGTACTTCTTTTACATTTAAACTTTCTGAAAAGGTTTACATTGCCGAAAATGATTCAAATTCCAAGTCAAAATGGATGATTTATGAAGTGTGGCGGATCGGACCACTCTGGAACACCTTCGAGAGAAACCTAATTGGAGAATGGAATAGAAATACGGGACTTAAATTGAAAACTCTGGAAGAGAAGTTTCTAAGAAGAAAGAATCTTAAAGGATATCCTATAAAGGCTGTTACTGGAATAGTAAGAACATTTTTTTGTTTTTCAATAAAATTATAAATATTTAAAGACTTTAAATATCTATTTCCAAATTTGTGCAAATTTGTTAAACTCTTACTTTCATTAAAACATAACCACTCTTGATTAATAGTTTTTAATAAGTGTCAAAACTCTTCAGTTTAATTAATGTAAATAACTCTTTCGAGACCAAATTTATATTTCAGAAGCAAGTTGAAACTTTTGATTATCGAAAATTTACTAAACTTTCAAATAATCCTACTTCTGATTTTTTATGAAACCTTTTTATATTCTAAAAATTTGTATAAAATAATTCATCTAGAGATTCTTTTCATTAACAATGCTTTAATATATGTCATATTTTAAGCTTTTGACGTACAATTAATTATATGGTATAAAAAATAGCTAAATTTAAAAAAGATGAAAAATATATGTATAAATAAAAGTAAATTGAAATGGAAAAAAGGAATAGTAAAGTATCTAAATATATCAGTTAGTGATACTCTTTAATAACTAATATAGTATTGACGCTCTACGTTAATATTTTTTTCCTAACGCTTAGTAAGGATAACTTTTAATCAAGTTGATACGTGGGGTTATTTGACGAATTTTTCTGAAACCCTGTCATAAAAATTATTTAATAATTCGTTTTCTTTCTTAAAACGCTCTAAAAATATTCTATGAAATGGTTTATGTGGTATTGAAGAAAACCATGAATGGGAGAATAGATGAAAGTGTATTAAGATGGTTTATTTATATAGAAAGGACAGATGAGAGTCGGTTAGAGTCTGAAGGAAAGAAATATGAATTTAACACTAGCGAGAAGATTGCTGCATAATAGGAGTAAATGGCGTGGGTTTGTGAGGGGGGGGGCATAATTGTAGGGCTGAATCAGTGGATAAATCCTGATGACGAGAGTAGTAGGGGGTCTATTCCGCACGACGTACCTGCCTTGACCTTTTTGACCTTTTTTTGACCACGACCTTTTTTGAGCTCGAATTTTTACCTGACCTTGACCTTTTTGGGCCTTGACCTTTTTGGGCAACCCAAATTTTTTGGCAACCCTAATTTTTTGGCAACCCTAATTTTTTGGCAACCCTAATTTTTTCGGCAACCCTAATTTTTGCAACCCTTCCCTAATTTTTTGCAACCCTTCGGAAAGAAGGGTTGCGCCAAAACTATGGTTGCGTAAGCAATCCGTTGGTAATCGTAACCCCCCTAATTTTTCCGACCAACCCTTTGGTCTTCCATGGGTCAATTTTGGCCCACCCTAATTTTTGGCCACCCTTTAGGGGCTTAGTCCTATTTTTTGATGTCTTTACCTTTTTTGTCCTTGACCTTTTCTCCAAAGCTTGCCAGATACCATGGGTCAATTTTGACCCACGGTAATTTTTTGGCCTTCCTTTAGGGGCTTAGCCCTTTTTTTGATGTCTTAACCTTGTTGACCATGATATTTCGGCCTTGACCTTGCCAGATACCATATGGGTCAATTTATTGGCCCACGCTAATTTTTTTGCCCACTCGTGGGCCACCCGTCAAATATTTCGTTCCTAACTTGACCGCATGTAGGTATCTATTCCTAATCTTGAACACCCTTTACACACACACACAAACTACACACACACACACAACACAGATTTACACATACACACACACACTACACACACATCAGATTAACTTACACTCACACACAGATTTAACTTACACAGCGCAGATTTCTTCCAACTCCACAGATTTTACTTACACTTATAAGACATCACTTCAACTATGACACCTTATACACCCATTCACTATGACACTTACATTTACCACATAGACACTTACATTTACACTTATACAAACACACACGTACAGAACACACTACCAAGCCCTATTTGTGTCTTGTCCATGGCTCATTTTTATGACTCAGTCATTATTGATGACTCCATCTTTTGATGACGTCCATCTTTAGCTCGGTTCATCTTTGATGGTGCCTATATTGATGGTTCAACTTTGATGGTTCCCAATCAACCGTAAGAAGTCTCTAGGGATGTTCTATTAGTGTTCTATATGAGTATTCTATGAGTCGCAGTGAGTGCCAGGTGAGTAATAAGTAGAGTACCTAATGAGTGCCAATGAGTGCAAGGTGCAGTGCCAATGAGTGCGTCAAAGTTGAGTGCCACATGTGCCAAGTGAGTGTCACAATAGTGCCCAACTGAGTGCAATCTTTTTTCACGCCTTTTCTAGCTCACCCTGAGGCCTAGAATAGCCTAATAATGGGTGTCTACCCTCCTAGGTTATAAAGGTATCGAGGATCGATTAGTGTATATTTTACAAGCTGCTAGTATGTCTTCCTACTAGAGTTAGTCTTCTTGCTATCACTTATAGCCTATATATTTACATGCCACATTTTCCATAGACACTTACACTATAACACTTATACACACATTCACTAGTACACTTATACACACTATGACACTTCTAAGCACTTACAACTCTCCATAGACGCTTACATTAAACCATATACACTTACACTCACACCCACACACAGATACACTTACACTTGCAACTCAAGCACACTCGATATTTGATTGCCCTCAAGCTTTGATGCCTCAAACTTTGATGCCTCAGCAATAATGCCTCAGGCATTGATGCCTTCAACTTTGAAGGTTCATATTTGATGACTCATCTTTGATGAGGTCATCTTTGATACCATGGATTGATGCCGCAGCCTTGATACATTTTCTAACCTTTTTTAGACTTTTCTATCCCACATCATAGAACAACACTAATATTGGTATTTTTCCCCTAGTTCATAAGCCTGACGCCACAGGACGCAGAAGCCCCCTCCCCGCAAAGAATGGAGGCCCCGCACCCGCAGTGCCGTCCCGCCGCGTCCCCGCCCGCCGCGTCACCGCCCGCCGCGTGCGCCCGCAGGCGCAATATCCCGCGTACCGCCCGCCGCGCGCCCGCCCGCATGCGGCACTATTCCGGTGCACGAATGAAATATATATATATATATATCAGTATATATATATATATATAATTATATATATATATAGTATGATAACTATATATATATAATTATCTATATATATATACTTATATATATAGTATATATTTATATATATCTACATATATATATTTTCTTTCTACTTAAACAATTTTTTATTTAAAACATTTTAGCGAATGAATATAACTGGAATTCTTACATCTTGCTAATGGTTTGTATATATTTTACATAATACTTTTTACGTTTAGTAATTTGAAGAATTTTTACGTAGAAGAAAAATCGTAAACCGCGTGTTGTTTAGAGTTCTGAATATAAAACATTTTTTTTTACTACAATTGTAAACGAAATTTATTAAAAACATTAACATTTTACATACCTTAAAGCAGTAAATCAGTAAATCAAACAGAACTGTTACTTAACACCTAAGGGATTAGTATGCTTTTTGTTTTAACTGCTTTACTGCTTTACACTCATGTTTTACTGCTATTTAACTCATATGTTTAACTGCTTTAACTCACATATTTATTTTAAATGCATCCCTCACAGCAGGAAAGCTCTAATCAAGAGAGGTGTTACATTGCAGCAAGGGGATTAGTATAGCTTTTGTTTTACTGCTTTACTGCTTTAACTCATGTTTTACTGCTTTAGAACTCATATTGTTTTAAAACTGCTTTAAAACTCATATATTTATTAAAATTTACATACTTAAAGCAGTAATCAAGTAAATCAATATGAGGTGTTTACAATAGCACCAAGGAGGGTTAGTGATGCTTTTGTTTGTTACGCTTTAAAAAATCTGCTTTAAACTCATGTTTTACGCTTTAACGTCATTGTTTGACTGCTTTAAGAACTCATAATTTACTTAACATTACATCCTTAAAGCAGTACATCAGTAAAATCAATAAGAGATGCTACATATCACCAAAGGGGATTAGTATGCTTTTGTTTTACTGTTTTACTGAGCTTAAACTCAATGTTATTTTACTCGCTTTAAACTCATATGTTTATACTGCGCTTTAACTCATATATTTATTAACATTACATACCTTAAAGCAGTAAATCAGTAAATCACTAGAGGTGTGACCTAACCCAAGGGGGAACAAAAGTTAGTAATGCTTTTTGGTTTACTGCTTTACTGCTTAACTCATGTTGTTTACTGCTTTAACTCATGTTTTCTGCTTTAACTCATATGTTTTACTGCTTAACTCTATCGTTTTATCTGCTTTAACTTCATTATTTTATTAACATTACTCTTTTTTATTTTGTTTTAAATACTTTTTATTTATTTTACTATTTATTTTATTTCATTTTTATTTATTATTTTTATTATTTTTATTATTTATTTTTATTGTTATTATTATACTTAGTGTTTATTTACTTCATGCCTATTGTTATTATATTTAAAACACACATACACACACACACACGCACACACACACACACACGACTACACATTGAACTTATAAGCACAGGCATTCCTATGACCCTTATACAACACATCATGTATGACCTTACATTTCCCATAGACACTTACATTACACTTATACACACGACGGTCTACACACACACACACAACACTTACACTTACACCACACATTCACTATGACACTATACACACATTTCACTATGACACTTACATTTACCATAGACACTTACATTTACACTTGCACACACACACCAACACACGCAACACCCACAACCACACAATTTCTTACACTCACCCAAGATTTACTTACACACCAGATTATCTTACACTCACACAGATTTACTTACACTCACACACAGATTTACTTACACTCACACAGATTTACTTACACTCACACAGAGATTTACGTACACACACAGATTTACTTACACACACAAGATTTACTTACACTCACACAGATTTACTATACACTCACACACAGATTTACTTACACACACACACACCCAACACACACACACACTAACTTACACATATAACGTATAATTCTATTAAAACATTTTATGTTTTAATTAAACACGTACATTTATAATTACTCATTCAAATATAACTAAAATTATTTCAAAGTTTCTTAAAACTTTCTATAATAAATCAATCGATTATCTTGAACAAAGAATTTATTATTAATTGTTAAAGTTTTTGTTTTAAATTTTAAAATAATATTATTTAAAATAACTTTTGCTAAAATTTAATGAAATTTTTTAAAACATATATTTTAACGTACCTTATAAGCAATAAATCAGTAATGCAGTAAGGAGTCAGCCCCCATACAACCCCTCTACAATCCAAGGCTTGCACGTTTTTGTTCTATTGACTTTACTTTGCGCTTTACATCATCTTCAGCCATGTAATAAGTATATAAATAAAATAACAAATAAGTTCTTCTCTGCTAACATAGCATGTATTTTATTAGTGACTTATCAATTTTAATTTAATAATAACATTATTCACTTACATTTATATTTTCCGCGTTCGATGTTAACTAAAAATATTTCAAAGTTTTTTCAATAATAAATACTTCGGATTTTCTTTATTATTTTATTATCTATGTACATTGACAACCATCACGAGAAAATCCACAACCCCACATCTTAACAGATACGAACTGACCTCCTCTGTAAAATGTGTTTGAAATACTCTTTAGGCCTAAATTTAAGATAATCCCTTTTTGTAGCCCGGCGATTTGGCCCTAATTCCAGGGTCAAATATATTTCAAACTGACCCTTTTTCTGTAAAATGTGGTGCAGTTGACTACGTTAGGCCTAAATTTAGGCTAAGCCTTTTTGTATCAAAGCCTTTTTGTTTCCCATGCTGATTTAAGCCTAATAGCCAGGGTATATAAAGTAATTCCAAGTATAGACAACGAATCATTGTTATTATTTATTATTTTTATAAATATACTTCACAGACTGAAACATGCTGGATCGGTAAGATCCTTTAAGCAGGTAAGCAGGAAATGTTTTTCCTTATTTGTGATTGGTCGGAGTAATCCTAATCTCTATATGACCTCCGTATGTGATTGGTCGAGAATAATTTTATCGTCTTTTGAAAATTGACTTTTTGTTCTTTAAACTTTGTATTTGAGCAGGTGTGTTTTTATTATCCTTTTAGAACCCAACTCAATTTAAAATCAATAGTATTTTAGACTGTTAAGGCGGTGAACAAGTTATCTGATTTGTATTAAAAGTGTTTTATTTTTACTAAGTGGTATATCATATTTATAATAAATACTTAAATTGAGGAATAATTATTAATTCACTAAGAAATAGATAAATAATTAATTCACTAGATTTATAGTAGGTCACGTGAAGCCCAACGCAAGAGCGCCCGAAAGCGCGACCCGGTGCGGAACAGCCGCATGAACCCGCCGGCTTAATATTATATTACTGCGCGGTCGCGAAAATATGGGGGTTTGTATTTCAAAGTGGTCGGATACATCCCTAGAGGTTTGATATCTGTTTGGACAGTACCCATTCAGTTTATAAATATTAAGTTTCGTGTCTGATATCTAAGGTATGTTTTACGAACCTTATAGACATGTGTTCAATGCATTAGTTTATTTAATAGATTCCTGGTATGAATCAGTGTTTATTACAACCAAGGAGATATTCCGATAGTCTGCGAATGCAATAACAACCATCTGATATAGAAGAGGTAAGAACTTACATACTTCTCGATGTAAATTTGAAGTATAATGATATGATGCCAATACTGGAAATCAATAAAGAGAAATTACGGTTTTTACAAGGGGGAGTTTATTATGCATGTACACACATTGTGTATTTAATTAATTAATATAGTAATTCTTTCATGGAATTTTACATGGAAGAACTTTTTTTCATAACTTATACATAAAGAAGATTAAAACCGTAAAGAGATACCTTGAAAAGGGGGGTAAGGGATAACTTCTATACATTAACTCTACGTCGTATATGGTGTAGCTTTAGGCATATAAAACTTGTTTTTATACGCTTAATAGTAATAAGATCTTAAAGGCATACACAAAAGAGGAACATAGCCAGCGCCAAAACTCGTTGCGTCCAGACTATTTCTTTCATGGAATTCTAACTGCAGGACATAAACAATGAGGGACTATTACAAATGACTTCAGAGAAATTACCTAAATGTTTTTCAAGATTTTGTGTTGTAAACTGATATTTATTATATATATCATTGAAATGGTGAAGTAGGAATTAAATGAACGATTCCACTCATTGAAAATAAACTTATAATTTGAAAAAACAAAATGATGTAATGAAAGTTTACAACGGCGTATCATAAGAAAATTTTTCGAGACCTGGCGTTGTAATATTACGCGCCGTTGGCCCAGCCGGGTTCATTGCGGCTGTTCCGCACCGGGTCCCGCGCGTTTGCGGGCGCTCTTGCGTTTATGCTTCACGTGATCTACTATAAATCTAGGGAATTAATTATTATCTATTCTAGTGACATTAATAATTATTCCTCAATGTAGTATTTATTATAAATATGATAATATACACTTAGAAAAAATAAAACACTTTTTAATACAATGCAGCATAACTTGTGCGCACGGTGGTTACAGCTAAAATGACTATGCATATTTAAAATGAGTTTGGGGTTAATAAAGATAATAAACACACCTGCTCAAATACAAGATTAAAAAAAACAAAGTTAATTTTCAAAAGCGATAAAAATAATTCTCGACAATCACATACGAGGTCATATAGAGATAAGGATAACTACTCCGAACAATCACAATAAGGAAAACATTTCCTTCTTTACCTGCTTAAAGGATCTTACCGATCAGCATGTTCAGTTTGAAATAATATTTATAAAAATAATAATAATAAAATGTTCTTGTCTACTACTGGAATGACCTTTTGACCTGGTATTAGGCTTAAATCAGCATGGGATAAAGGCTTATCCTAAATTTAGGCCTAATTTAAGGCCTAAAGTAGTTATTGCACCACAAATTTTACAGAAAAAGGTCAGTTTTAAAAATTATTTTGACCTGGAATTAGGCCTAATCGCCCCGGGCTAACAAAAAGAATTATCCTAAATTTAGGCCTACAGTAGTTATTTCAACACATTTTACAGCGAGAGGTCAGTTCGTATCTGTAAGGGAGTGCGGGTTGTTGTGTTTTCTCGTGTGGGATTGTCAATGTACATAGATAATAACTAACTCACATAATAATAAAGAAAAATCCGAATTATTAAAAAACTTTGAAATATTTTAGTTAACACGGAGCGAATAATATAAATGTAAGTGATAATTGTTATTTTTAATAAAAACTTAGAATGATTTTAATAAATACCATGTTATGTTAGCCAGAGAAGAAACTTATTTTGTTATCTTTTATAACTTATTACAATGGCTTAAGAAGATTGATGTAAAACGCAGTAAGTATCAATAAGAACCAAAACGTGGCATAGCTTGGTGTAGACGGGTGCTAGGGGCTGACCTTACTGATTTACTGGATTTATGTGCTTTAAAAGGTACGTAAAATATATTTTTTTTTAATAAAATTTCATAATTTTAGTAAAAGTATATTTTTTAAACTTCTTTGTTTATAAATTTACTAGAATCAAAAGTATAACAGTTAATAATAAATTCTTTGTTCAAAGATAATGAGATATGTTTATTATCAGGAAGTTTTAGGAACCTATTGAAATAATTTTAAGTCTATATTTGAATGAGTAATATAAATGTACGTGTTGTTTAAAACATAAAATGTTTAAATAAATTATGACGTCAATACATGTAATTGCATCTACATAGAAGATAAGTCTGTGTAAAAGAAAAGTATAATATGCTGTGTGAGCATTCACATACTTGAGTTGTAAGTTATGATCTGTGATGAATACGTAAATCTTAGAGGACAAGTAAATCTGTGTGTGAGTGTAAGTAAATCTGTGTGAGTGTAAGTAAATCTGTGTGTGAGTGTAGTAAGTCTGCTGTGAGTTGTAAGTAAATTGTGTGTAGAGTGTTAAGTATCTGTGGTGTGTGAGTAATTAAATGTAAGTGTCTATGGGTAATGTAAGTGTCATAGTGAATGTGTTGTAATAAGTGTCATACGTGAATGTTGTGTAACTTTAACAGAGTGTGTGTAATTGTAAAAGTAAGTGTGTAGGGTAAATGTTAGTGTCATGGGGTAATGTGTGGTATAAGTGTCATAGTGAAATGTGTGTATAAGTGTAATAAGTGTGTGTGTTGTGTGTGTGTGTGTGTGTGTGATGTGGTGTGTAGTGTGTGTGGTGTGTGTGTATGTGTGTTACTGAAATAATAAAAATAGGCATGAAATAAATCACAAGTATAATATATAAAAATAAAATAAATAATTAAAATAATAAAATAATAATACAAATAATAAAAATAATAATAAAATAAATAAAAAGTATTAAAACAAAATAAAAAACATATGTTAATAAATATTATGAAGTTAAAGCAGTAAAACATACGAGTTAAAGCAGTAACACATATGAGTTAAAGCGTAAAACATGAGTTAAAGCAGTAAAACATGAGTGTAAAATATCGCGTGTGGTAATCTCTCGTACGCATAAGGGCGGGGTCCTAAGTAAACATGTGGGTTGGATCTTTCTTAAGTATGGCATATTCTATCAGATGATCTACATGCCCAACTAACAAATCTCTGTACTGTCAAGATACCACCGCTGGGTCGGATACGAGATTGCTACAGCCAGACACACTCGGGCACAGATTGTGTTTGGGGTTGTTGTCTTCTTTTGCTTTGTGTTGCTTTGTGTGGTGTTTTGGCGTGTGTGTTTGGTTTGTTGTGGGTTGGTTCGGGTGTGTTGTGTGGGGCAGCTGTGGGTTCTTGTGGGTGTGGGTTTTTGTGTTTTGTTGTTGTGTGTAAGGTGTGTGTTGGTTGTTTGTGTTGTTTGTTGTTTTTGTTGGTGTGTGTGTTTTGTTTTGTGTGGTTGTGTGTTTGTGTTGTCTTGTGGGTTTTTGTGTATTGTGGGTTATGTGGTGTTTGGGTGTTTTGGTGTGTGGTGGTGGGGTGGCTGTTTTGTTGTGTTGGTTTGGGGTTTTTGTGTGGTCGTGGTGGGGTGTTGGGGGGGTGAGTTTTTTGAGGGTTTGTTGAGGGGGTTTTGGTCCCTAACACCAGCCAAGACTCCGGCTATCCATCCGACTCATCCAACCAACCTAGCGCTCAACCGTTACTGCTGCCGGATGGGAATATAATTATGAATCGTTTTCCTTCTTCTCTTCTGGTGGAACTGATCTTCTAATTGCGCTTTGAGGGGTGGCTGATAGGGCTAGGTGCGCGGGCGTTTATTTTTCTGTAGCAAAGTTAATAGCAAATGTATAACAAGCATTACTATCCCCTTAAATGTTAGGTCAACACCTCTATTGATTTACTGATTTTATGCTTTAGGGTATGTAATGTTAATAAAATTTATGAGTTAAAGCAGTAAAAACAATGAGTTAAAGCAGTAAAACATGAGCTTAAAGCAGTAAAACAAGTAAACAAAAGCATATAATCCCCTTGGTGCTATGTAGCATCTCTATTGATTTACTGATTACTGCTTTAGGGTATGTTCAATGTTTAATAAATATATGAGTTAAAGGCAGTAAACATATGAGTTAAAGCAGTAAAACATTGAGTTATAAGCAGTAAAGCAGTAATACAAAGCCTAACTAGCCCCTTGTTGCTATGTAACAACTCGATTATATGATTTACTGATTTACTGCTTTAAGGTTAGTAATTTTAATAAATATATGAGTTAAAAGCAGTAAAACAGTAAAAGTTAAGGCAGTAAAACATGAGTTAAAGCGTAACAGCAGTAAAACAAAAAGCAGACTGAATCCCTTTAGGTGTTAGGTAAGCACCTTCTATTGATATACACTGATTTACTGCTTTAGAGGTTAATGTAAATGTTAATGTTTTTTAAAAAATTTTTTTTTTTTTTTTTGTTTTTTTTTTTTAGTTTTTTAAATAAATTTCGTACAATTTTTAGTAAAATAAAAATGTTTATATATATCAGACACTCTGGGTTTTTTTCTTCTACATAAATTTTTAAAATTTATAAATTAAAAGTGATGAAAATTTAGTAAAAGGATGTCCTTGCTAATGAGTTACAGTTTAGGTTCGCAGAAAAATTTTTTAAATAAAAATGTTTAAGTATGAAATTAAAATGAATGATCGTAGGTATAATATATATAATATATAGTATATTATATTATGCTTATATATATAATAGTATATAATTATATATTATATATATATATATATACTATATATATATACTATTATTAGTACTATTATCTATATATATATATATATAGTTATATATTATATATTATTCATATATATATATAATTTTTCAATTCGTGCGGGATATTGCACCAGCGGCCGAGCGCGGCGGGCGGGTTCGCGGGGAAGATCGGTGTCGTGGCGGGCTGCACGCGGGCGCGCGGTTACGCGGACACGATTTGCACGTGCGGGCGGGCGCACGCGGCGGGCGGGGACGGGGCGGGACGCACCTGCGGGTGCGTGCGGGGCCTCCATCTTTGGCGGGAGGGCTTGCTGCGTCCTGTGGGTCGCTTATGAACTAGGGAAGGCATTAATATTTGAGTTTTATTTATGATGATTTTTGGGGATGAAAAAGTTCTAGAAAAGGATAAAGAAAAATGTAATACAAAAGAATGAATCATCAATATAATGGTATAAAGATGACGTCATCAAAGGAATTTAAGTTTCTATTCAAAGTGAACGTTTCATACAGTTGAGGCATTCTATGCTGAGTCATTTAAATAGCTCGAGTGCAATCAAAGTTGAGGCAATCAAAGTTGAAGGCATCAAAATATGCGAAGTGTGATGAGTGCAAGTGTAAAGTGTAATCTGTGGTGTGGTTGTGAGTGTAGTGTATATTGGTTTAATGTAAGTGTCCTATGGAGAGTTGTAAAGTGCTTATAAGTGTCATAGTGTGTATAGATGTCATAGTGAATGTGTGTATAGAAGTATGTATATAGTGTAGGTGTGTAGTGCAAGTAATATATAGGCTATTAAGTTGATGAAGAAGACTAACTCACATAGTAGGAAGCATCTAAGAGCTTGTATATACACCAATCGTAATTTCCTCATACCTTTTTCAAAGCTGGGGTAACACACATATTAGGTTGCTATTCTAGCATCAGGGGAGCTAGAAAAGGAATTGAAAAAAGTTGGCACTTCAGTGTGGCACTAATCTTGGCAACTCACTTGGCACTATGGTGGCACTTTCCTAGAGAGCACATAGAATCACACATGCATATTCTTCACTCAACCTCCGTTGTGACACTCATTGGCACTCTTTTCTCACTCACTTGGGACTCCTTTCCAACTTGGCGGTAGCTTGGGAGACGCTGCATAGCAGATAGAACCTTCTGACGCTCATGAATGAGCATACGGGAATAGTACGATGGTCCTGCAATCTATTGTGATTTACAATTATATAACATGGACTTATCACTTATCGGTTGGATTGGAAATAACAGTTCAAACTCTTGATGCCTCTCCGAGTTATAACCTGGACTGCACATCAAAGATAGAACCGCTTAAAATCTGAATAGCTACGTCATCAAAGGAATTGAGTCATCAAATAATGCCTGAGATCATTAAAATATAACTTGAAGCCAATGGGCTAAGCTAGTAACAAAAACTAATAATAGATGGTTTTTTTAGAGAATGGTATGATAGTAAATAAAAAAGTAGTATTGTCACCGAAGTGTTAAAAAGAAAAGCCGTAAAAGTTTAGTAAGTTTATTGATTTGTATAATAGATGTAAGTAAGTATGGAGTTATTATTATTTAAGTAATGGTCATATGTGTGGTATGGTTATGTGTGTAAGATTGTCATAGCTGGGAAATTGTAGTTTTTAATAAAGTGGTCATAGATGAAATGTGTTGTGTGATGGAAGGATTAGTATTTAGTGTATATATACTGTGTGATAGTGTATATTGTAAGATATAAATTCATGCACGTTTGTAGTTAATTAAAATCTGTGTGTTGAAGTGTATAGGATTAAATCTCTGTGTGTGTGTAGTGTTGTGTGTGGTGTATTGTGTGGTGTGTTGTGTGTGTGGTGTGTGATTTTGATGTGTGTGGTGGTATGTGTATTGTAGTGCTAATGGTTGTGTGGTGATTCAATGTTAGTTATGATAAGGATCTCTACATTACGTATCCACGGAGTGTAGGCATACGGAAATTATGTGACGGGGTGGTGTTTGGCGTCATCACGAGTGGTGGTGCTAGAAAAAAATTTTTTTTGTTTTTTTTAAGCGTGGAGACGCAAAATTGACCAAACATGTGTCATGAGGCACATGTCAATCTTCCGAAAATATCTATGGTCAAGTGTACAAGAGGAGCTAGAGAACATCAAAAAGAAGGGCTAAAGAGCCCTAAAAGGAAGGCCAAAATTACCACGAGATTGGGTCATAAAAATTGAGACCCATGGTAATCTGGCAAGCTTTGGAGTAAAAGGTCAAGGAAAAAAGGTAAACATTGTACAAA
>JABUQX010029072.1:0-2500 GCA_015478945.1 Trachelipus rathkii
CGAGAGAGATCAATGAGATCAAGTAGATCAATAGACTCAATAGAGTCAAATAGATCAATAGATACCCGGTGGCAGGAGGGTGACAGGAAGTAGATGGATGGTGTTGATTACTGATTTACTGCTTTTAGGGTATGTAAAACGTAAATTTGTAAGTTATAAACATAAAATGTAAGAAATTTTATTTATTTTTTTTTATTTATTGATTTATTTTTTTTTGATGGTTTCTGAATACCATTATTTTCGAAGAATCTACGATGCCAGATAATATGATATTAAGCACAAACATTGTTTGTTATACGAATGTTTATTACCTAAGCACCGCAGTGGCTCCAGCACCGGTGCCGGAGCCAAACTCCTAGATTCACATACCTAGTCTTTCTAGAAACTCGAATTCTGATATTCTACCAAATTTCAGCCTTTAGTAACGATTCATATTTAATGGTTCGAAGGGGGGTGGGTCCCCTTTGGGGGGACCACGGGGATTACATCTATCATGACTAGGGTAGTCATCATCTATACAGTCACTCCAAACTTTTATCACGATACGATATACTCTAAGCTATATAGGGATATGATGTGGAGCTTGAGGCTGGATGGCGGTGCGGTCGGACCGGGGAAGTGCATGTGCAGTGGGCTCGGAGTCGCGGACAGCAGGCGCAAAAGGTTTTTAAAAACCAACTCAGAAGTGATCCGCTTCGGGGATCACTTCTTCGAACCGGAGCCGGAGTCTGAACCAAACCGCGGCCGGAGCCGGAGCGGAGCGGAGCCGGAGCGGAGCCGGCAGTCGGAGTCGGAGTCGGAGTCGAGTCGAGTCAGAGTCGGAGTGCGTAAAAAACGTTTCCTTACAGGAAACGTTTTCGACTTCGATTCATTCCTTCGAAATCGAATCTTCGACCTAATAATAATAATAATGTGTAGGTGTATGCGCATCACGCACGCGCTCGCGCGCAGACGTAATCTCGGCTACCGTAGATTCGTCATACAGCTCGATCCCAACTCTGCGTTAGCTAGAACGCACCACGCTGATACGCCAGAAAAAAAAAACATAGGGCGTACGCGCAATATAGGCGTCCACCCTCGGGGGTGACCACCCTCTATTACATCCTACAGACCTGAAAATTACACGGATTCGTCCTTATCCCATACATAGATTATATTCCAAGTTTCAGACCTATATCTCTATTCCTTCATATCGAAAAGGGTGGAGGATACCAAAGTGTTCCGTCACTACTATATATATATATATATATAGTTAGCACAGATAACACACACAACATATATATATATTATATATATATATATATATATATATATATATATATATATATATATATATATAATATATATATATATAATATATTTTAAAAAAAATTGTCAGCACCACTCACGGGCAGAGCCCTATTCAAGGATGCGTATTGCACGCAGAATTTCATCGCGCTAGCGCAATTACGCAGATGAGCACGACGCAGGCTTGAAGTGAGGGAGATTAATTCAGCAAGGAAAACACCGAAGAATGGAAACAGAGTTCGACAAAACAGAGGTGGCGGAAGAAGGAGCACCGCAGGCGAACTAGCCTGGAGTTACCAATATCTACACAAAATTCGTGCGCAATACAGCACCCCTTGTGCTACGAAGGCGTCGTAAAAGGTGGTGGTACACAAATCGGTAAGTTCCCTCGAACCATGCCGCTGCGCGTACTATATGAAAAGAAGATAAAGCACCCACCATCTGCGCAGCAAAGATCGAGGGTCAAGTGAACTGGAAAGTAACAGAACAGTTTAATAGCCTTTTGGCCTTTGACTCCACCCTGTCCAAAAGCCTGGTGAAACCAGAGCCCCCCCCAGATATGAGAACACTACTCCATACAAGGGCGGATGAGACCCCTGTATAGCTGGAGTAACTGAGAGAGCAAAAATAGTCTCTCGCAGTCTAAACGAACTGCCAGTTTTTTTGAGGCCACACCCTAGAACCGCTGTGATCGTGATGGTTTTCAAACATTGTTTTTTTTATGTAAGGCAAGGATGTCATCTTGGCAAAGGAGAGACGAACAGCAGACCCGTCTGAAACAGATAGGAAGTTAGAGAGGGTGTTTTAGAGAGGGAGATTTGTAGAAGTTTGGTTTTTAAAGAATTGAAAATCTTCACAAGGTTGAGAGACCCCAATCGGAAAATCTAATCCAGTACAGTAGTAGAATAGATATCGGAAAGATTAAGAACGAGAAGCAATTCTTAGAAGTTAAAAGAGAGAGCAGGATATTGAAATTGAGTTGGAAGAATGAAGGGGTCGAGTCCGGCCTATGGGTGGATAGAGTTATGATGTGCATAGTGAGAGATCATTACTGTAAAAGTAGGAATAAGCAGGAAATAAGACGCGAACCCCTGAGGAACACCACTTAACAGAAATAAGAAGAGAAAGTCCTCTCTCAACCACTAGCATATTGAAGCGACTTGGAAAGAAAGCTGACATAGCTAAGCAAGGGAAGGAAGAAACCCAAAAGGAA
>JABUQX010029072.1:17500-25000 GCA_015478945.1 Trachelipus rathkii
GAAGACGAAAGAGCTAGTTTATCATAAACTGCACAAATCGTCCCTGCTGCGAAATTGCAAAGAAACAAGGCAGAGTATAAAAACCTATAAATTTATTAGAGGTTTTAGTTCAATAGTATGTACGTTAACAGACGTAGGACTAAGACTTAAATGCCTCCCATACGCATATCACTATATAATATATATATATATATATCTATATATCATATATATGATATAATATATATATATATATATATTAATATTAATAATACTATATATATATATATATAATATATAATATTATATAATATATAATAAATATATATATTGTGTGTGGTGTGTGCGTGTTTGTGTGTGTGTGTGTGTGTGTGTTTGTTTTGTATGTTTGTATGCTTATGCATAAATATATTTTTACTACTTATTTTGTAATAATAAAAATCTTATTTATTAATTCAGTTTAAAAAATGTAGAAATTATCTGTATAAGTTTTTTTTATTTACTAATCTTATTTTATAATATAATATAATTATCATAATACTAATATTAATAAATTAACACAATATAGGTTAATAATAGTAATAAATTTAAATGATTTAAATAAACGAAAAATTAAATTTTTTAATTTATGGTAAAAAAGAATATATAATAATTTATATTTTATTATATTAAAAAAAAAAATTTTATGATTATATATATAGTTATCCTATTAGTATAAATTTGAGTATTATGTACAAACACAACCCACCATTGGCCCACACAACGGTAGCACATTGAGAGGGCATTGATAAACAAAATCAAGCACATCACATGAGTGCGGGTTCATTTCTTGGCTCAATATTTTATTTTAAATGTCCATTAGAAAAAATGATATGATAGTCGAAATGAATATTCCCGTCAAAAATAAATAAAATATAATTAAAAAGATAATCATTGCAAACTAATAAAATAGTCTTAATTTACCGTTTAACTAAAATTATATGCTGTGAAGAAACTATTCGCTTCTGTGGATAAGGAAAAAGAGTTACTATATAGTAAGGAGGAATTCTAGACAAAGATATTGGCTAAAAAACAGTAGATTAGGTTGTAAATAAAACGAATAGAAGTAGGAAAATTACGACGTTGCGAATGGGGTCCTGTTTGAGGAAAACATTCAATGCGAAAGAATAGTGGTGAAACAGATTGGGCCAGGGCAATGGCGACGAAGCAAAATTTGCAGATGGTGGGAGGACACAGTGACATGTAGTGGGCTGTTGGTTTGAATATTCGGTGTCGAAAATGTGGAGACGTGCAAGTATTACCTTCATGTAAACGCTTTCGTCGTTAGAGGAAGAACGCTCACTAATGTCGGCTTTCTATTTCTAAGTTTCGCAGCAATCCTGATCACTCGCCGCAATCACTCTTTTGCCAGTAAAGACCGGAAGCCGCTGTCGGAGTGCAGGATAATATCAGTTGATGGGAGGCAACCTTGACGAATGGCATCCGGAGGTACCTGAAGAGGCTCCGGAAAGTGGAAGCGTCCACTCTGGCCTCTCTGTCAGCGATTTTGTTGCCAGTTTCCCTTACGTGAGAGAGAATGAGAGAGAGAGAGAGAGAGGAGAGAGAGAGGAGAGAGAGCAGAGAGAGCAGAGAGAGCAGAGAGAGCAGAGAGAGTCATTGAAGATGTCTTAAAATTTGGGAGCAAAGAAGAAATTTAGAAGGGATACCTTTGGTGGTTTAGAGTAGGGGGTTTTAAGCACGTCTGGAATGGCACTTGAGCGAATAAACAGATTCCCCCAGCGACATAAAGAGATTTTGGTTAAGGAATAAAATTCGAGAGAGGGTAATCATTATAGCTACTAATTCAGCCGTAAAAAGTTGGAGCATCGGGGGAGAGGGGATGGAAAAGGTTAGTGTCAGGAAAGACGGCAGACGCACCCACACATGTTCCTGTTTTAGAGCCATCGGTAAATACTGGAGTAAATCCACCGTGAACTGCTAAATGAAACAAGAATGATGCCTTTAGCAAGGCAACAGGATGGCTAGATTTTGGGAGAGAGGTCAGGACCGGGCAAATGGTGGGAGCAGGGAATAGCCAAGGTGTATACCCTTCCTCATAAGAGAATGGGAGTACCTTTTGCAATGAAATGTTGAGGAAGTTAACGGATGTTATAATGTTGAAAGGCCATGAAGGAGGATTCTGAATTATCTCCGCGCAGACATCGGGTGTCAAAGATCAGATGGTATTGGGTTGAAAGCGAAGATAACTTGTGCACAAAATGTATTTCCCTTCGATAAGAGAGTGACATCACATCGGATTTTCAACTCAGGGCTCACCCTGGGGGGACGCTCGGATACCTCCAGTATATATATATATATATCATATTATATATAGTATATATATATATATATATATATATATTATAATATATATATATATATATTAATCATAATATATATATATATAATACTATATTTTATATATATTATATATATATATTAGTATATTTATATATATATATATTATATATAATATATATGACTATATATTATATATATATATATATATATATATATATTATATATATATTATGATTATATATATATATATTATATACTATATATATGGTATATATTATAATATATATAATATATATATATATATTAGTATAAGTGGTGTATTTATCTCCTTTGGTACAGTTTTTCTCTCTCTTTAAATAAAAGTTCTCCAGAGGCCCATTGACAAATGACGATTCATCTGGCATTATTTACTATAGAACATTCGTATTTTTTTGAAAAGGTTTGTGACTTTATTTACATTTAGGGTCATATATATATATATATATATATATATATATATAGTAAATATATATATATATATATAATATATCATATATATATATATATAATATATATATATATAGTATATGTAAGATATATATATATATATATTATATATATATAATAAGACAAGATCGGATCCAGCAGTAAATAGATAGTTGTTGACATTCAAGAAGATGACCTAAATTACTATATAAATGAAGAAAATCAATACTCTTTTAATAAGAGGTTGTAAGTTAATACAAATATTTAAAGAAAATAAATTAATTTATAAATTAAATAAATACATCAAATAATAATAAATAAATATTTACATTAAATATTTATATCTAATTTCAAAATAAATTGGTGAATACAATTTCCTAAGTGATATTTGAATTAATTAAATAAAAGACCTCTTGCTAATATTCCTCAATAAATTTCTTTAAGATTTTTTAAATCTTATCACTAGCTAATATTCCTCAATAAATTTTCTTTAATAATTGATATTAAACTTTGGCTCTTCTAATATTCCTCAATAAATTTCTTTAAATATTTGATCATTAAACTTACAAGTTTTTAATTTATTAATTGATTTCTCATTTATATAAGGATATCATTATTTTTAATTAAGACATAATATGATATATATAAAATAATATATATATATAGTATATATATATAGTGAGTAATATATGTATATATATATATATATATATGTATATATATTATATATATATAGTTATATATAATATAATATATTCGTTTTTATCATAAGTAATATTCAATTTGGGTATTTGTAATAGTTATTATTTTGAGAAAAACATTCATAGAAACACTTGCCGAATTGTTAATGGATATGGAGATATAACTTTTCAAACTGACGAGTTTTGCTCTGCTATGAAAGCAGATTTGACGTGACGCGGAACTGAAATAGTTTTACACTGAAATAGTTTTAGCCTTACTCACTTTGGTATTGAGGTGTGGTCATATGCTGAATAAAAGGGGCTTTTGATGTTCCAGTTTCATGTTCAAAAGTATTTACTACACTTCCGAAGGCAAAAGTTTACAAACTGTGGTTGACGTAGAAGTTATTCGCCTATTAATTTCTTTCTTATTGTTCACTGATGAAGCCACGTTCACACCTGACTTTATCAGCAACTACCGTTAACCGGCATTGGAGGAAAAGCAAGGTAGCAATAAATTTCCAGCATTGATTTTGAATAAGCTTTTGGAGCTGTATGATTGATAATATATTATAAACAGCTGATTTAGGCCTGCTGTCTTGCCAAATCATTTTACTGGACATCTATCTACCATTTTTGCAAAACGAACTTCCATTAAATGCTATTCGATGATATCTCTTTGCTTCAATGTTTGGTTTGTTCTTTCAGTAAGATTAAAATAGCGGACTCTATAGCCACCGGGTGACATATCTAATTTGGTTTTTTCCTGTTCGATGAATCTGTTACTATCGTTCCATTCACTGACCACAAGGCATTCGGGCTTTACTCCTTTAGTGGATTGGTGGAGAGATAGAGTTCAAGAGACAAATCATAAATACTGTTATCATTATTACAAATTGCACACCCATTCATATGACCTAGGGGCGTGTGATGCCCAACATTAATATTATTTTAACGTGCCTTGAGCTTAAATGAGTGGATGTAATAACACATACTCTAATAAAAAGCCGTGTAAATAGCCGAATTCTCTTTAATCTGAAAATTTTATATAAATTGGATCATCAGTAATAATTAATAAGGGCAAAATTTTTACTTTTGACATAAATTTTCTATCCTCTGAAAGAAAAATATTGAAAAAAAACTGCCTAGAGATTTTAAATTTTTTATATTTTTTAAAGGATGTACAAATCTAAAACTTTTACTTAAAACATATCTATCCCATTTCATTTTTTTTCTCGATACTTTAACATTTACAATCTGTTATTTGAATATGAATATTAATTAAGAACTTATATTATAAGCAAGGAGGCAGAACAATTGTTATAGAAAAATAATATTGCATGCTTAAAACTACCAAATCTACATTAAAAGAAAATCGTGTCATTGCTTGATTTAAATTCATATGAAGGCAAAGTTGATTTGCCCAATAAAATAAAATAAAAAATGTGCGAGATTCAAAAGAAATAATCGTTATTCAAATTGTTTCTGTAAGCAAATTTGTTCCAAATTAAGTTTAATTAAAAATAATTTATATACTTTAATATCTAAAAGGCAGCTATTTTGGTTATAGAAACCTACTACTCTTAATTTTTCAGATTTAACGGGTTTGAACTGGGAAAAATATTCGTAACTGGAAGCAAAAATCTTCATTTAAAACTTTATATGTACTGTTAATTAAGGTGGCCCAACACATGGGGAGTTTGTCAAACCCTTGAATTTTTGCGTTTTGCATTTGTTTTTCCCTCACAAGCGAATGTACGTCTACGCACATTATACCCCATGTGTGTATGGGTCATTTTTAGCAAAGCTTTGCTCATTTGCTTGGTTTGTGTATTTGGCAAACCAAGCAAATGAGCAAAGCTTTGCCAAAAATGACCCATACACACATGGGGTGTTTGGCAAAGAGCTCGACGAACTCCGCATGTGTGGAGCCGCCTTTAAGGCTAAGTCTTTTTCAATCGCGAAAGCAAAATCATTACAAAAAGCAAGAGATACAAGTACTTTATTTGATACCTACTGCAAAATTTACTAAAAAATTTGATGATTCTGAAAGCACTTATTTTCATTAATGTTGTAAATAGATTAATCAATATAAGACCAATGGACATTGAATAATAAACTGTTCTTACGAAGATTCAAATACACCAAATGAATCCTCATCATTTGATTCCTTTATAAGATTCATAATATTTTTTTTAAAAATGGCGAACGTTTTACCTGTATTAGTCGAAAACATAATTAAAAAAGCTACAGGTGTTACCATAAAATACTCGAGACAACAGAAAAGAGAAAGAAAATAAGTTTGATCTAATTAAGATAATTCATAATAGGTACAAAAAATTTAACATCGAACACAAATTAAGAAGTCAATCAATATTTAAAGATGGCAGTAGATGTTCTAAATATATTGTACTACATTTTAAAATTCCAGAATGTAGAAAGTGCAAAATCTGAAATGTGTAGCAAATGAAAGAAGATGGTAACTGAACTAATTAGTCAAACCAATATTCTGTTGGACGTCAAACTATAAATACAACCGAAAAAATGTCTCAAACAGAATTGAAAAAAAGGATTTCCAAAAAAGGAAAGGAGCACGCTGAAAAATTCATATTAGCCCCACAAATAAAAGGCTAATTCCAAATCAACACAAAAAAATGAATATTTTATCTAAGGCTCTTTCGAAACGTCAACACTCCCATCATCAAAGGGGAGAAGAAAATGAAAATAATTTAATTGCTTTAACAACCTCTTTTATATATAGCCAGAATAATTATAAAGGAAATTATATACAATAAAAAAAGGCTAAAACTAATAGAAAGAAAAGTTAAATAGCGTCGTAAGAAAGTTCTCAAAGAAGATTTAATTTTAAGCAATTACTTTGAACAAACATCAAATTTACTTTTACGGCTTCACAATTAGGCCCCATTTGATGCCAGCCGCGTAAAATTGATTAAATTTTATTATAAAGTGGGAGCAATTAAATGTATATTTAAAATGTTTATTTTCATGCGAGGGTAAATAGAAATTGCAGAAAAGTGAAGTGTAAATATATATATATATATATATATATATATATATATATATATAGTTATAGTTATATTTATGTTAGCAGCAGAGTTATATATTATTATTATATTATTACATATTATTAGTTATATATATATATTATTATATATATATACATTATTATTATTATTGTTATTACATATATATATATATATACATATATATATTATTATGTTATTATTATTATTATACATATATATATTAATGTTATTATATTACCTGCATATATATATATATCTTACATATTTTAATTATATAAATTATATCTTTATATCTTATAAATGAAAGTTATTATTATTATTATTATATTATCGATATTATACATACATATTATTATATATATATATTTATTATTATTATTATTATTATATTATTATTATTATTATTATTATATATATATACATATTATTACATATATATATACATATTATTATTATATATACACATATACATATATTATTATTATATTATTACAATCATTGTTATTATTATACATTACATATATATATTATTATTATTATTATATTATATATATATATTATTATTATTATTATTACTATTATTATTATTATATACATTATTATTGTTAGTATAGCTTGATTATTATGAATATTATTATTATATTATTATTATTATTATTAACAAATTTAAATTATTAGTGTGTTATTATATATATATATATATATATATAATATACATATATATTATTATTATATATATATTATTTACATATATATATATTATGCATTATTGGTTATTTATATACAGCATATACATATGCTGTTATTACACATATATATATATATATATATATATATACCCATCCGTCCAATTTTATTCCGCAATCGGCACTATAAATTATAATCTTTCAAAATTTTTCATACCAATTTTAGAAAATCTAACCAAAAACGATTACACGATTAAGGATACATTCTCTTTTGTTTCAGAGATTTTAAAAATTCCAAATGCA
>JABUQX010029073.1:7500-12500 GCA_015478945.1 Trachelipus rathkii
AGCGAAATGAGAGAGATGAGAGAGAGAGAGAGAGAGAGAGTTAGAGAAGAGAGAGAGAGAGAGAGAGATGAGAAGAGAGAGAGAGAGAGAGATAGAGAGGAGAGAGAGAGAGAGAATGAGAGAGGAGAGGAGAGAGATGGTGTAGAGAGAGAGAGAGAGAGTAGAGAAGAGAGAGAGAGAGAGCGAGAGAGAGTAGATGAGTTAGAAGAGGAGAGAATGGAGAGAGTATAGAGGAGAGAGTTGATCTTAGCAGACGGAACAAGCTAGTGTATTGTATGGAATAGTCGTGTTGTTGCAGATGTTATAGATAGGATTTGAGGAAATATTGTACATATAATGTAATTAATCCAATTATCTGGAGTAACCCATAGTATTTAAAGTTTTGTTAAAATATTGTTATTTATATTATTATTATTATTATTATTATTATTGATTGATTTATAATGAGTATTATTATTATTATTTATTAATTATTTATTTATATTTATATTATTTATTAGTTATTATTATTGATTATTATTATTATTATGATTATTATATATTATTTACTAGACTTCTACTCTCTACTTCTACTTCTTACTTTCTATCTTCACTTTTACTTTTACTATTTACTTTTTACTTTTAATTTTACTTTAATTTTACTTTACTTACTTTTACTTCTCTTCCTTCTTTCTTCTTCTGCTTGCTTTCTTACTTCTTGCTTCCTCTTGCTTTCTTCTTCTTTCTTCGTTCCTTTCTTTGCTACTTGCTCTTCTTCTTCTTCTTCTTCTTTTCTTCTTCTTCTTCTTCTTCTTCTTCTTCTTCTTCTTCTTCTTCTTCTTCTTCTTCTTCAACCTGTTCTTCTTTTATTAATTTAACTATTGTAATAGACTGCTATCTAGTCCATTAAAATATATTACTAACGTTAATTATTAATTATTTTATTATGATTATTAGTATTATTATTATTATTATATTAAATTATTTATTTTTATTATATTATTATATATATTTATTTTATTATTATTATTTACTATTATTACAGTGATTATTATTATTATTATTATCATTGATTATTATTATAATGATCTTAAAATTCTAATTCTTTGTTTAGATATTATTAATTTTATTAATTCATCACTGTATATAATTATCATTATTTTTCATATATTTTCAATAAAAATTATAATTATGTTGCAATATAATAAAAAATTACTTTGTTTGCTATAAGTATTCTTCGAATTGCATTTAAATTAGTCATTATTATTGTTTTAGCGATATCTTAAGACCACACACGAGTACTTGTACTTTTATTTTAGTTACTATTTCCAGTAAACATTGTATATATCATTGGTATTATTATATTGAGTATTTCTGGTACTATTTCCAGTACATTTATTTGTATTATTCATTTATTTTATTTAGTTATTGTATATTATTATTTGTATTGTAATAGATTTTATAAATATATATTTAATTTTTCGTATTATATTTTAATATTGTATTTATTTAATATTTATTATTATTTTCATTATGTTTTTATTTGATCGATCTATTATTATTGATTATATTTCTAGTACTATTTCCAGCAACCATTAATATAGTTGCTTATTTATTTATTTCTCCTGTTATGTTTAATTATTTATTTAATTATTTCATCAATTATTATTAATTTATTAAATTTATATTATTATTACCATTTGTATTATTATTATTTCTTATGATTCAGTCATTTCTTTAACTACTAGTTTATTTTTTATTTATATTTTTATTTTATTTTTATTATGATAAATTATTATATTTTTTATTATTGATTGATATTTCATCTATAATTATTATTATTATTTATTATTATTATTATTTTTATTATTGATTTTAATAATTAATTTATTATTATATTATATTATTAGTATTAGTTAGTATTATTATATTAATTATTAATATATTAATTATTACTATTTATTAATATTATTTTTATATTCCATTAAGCAGCAACTAAAACTTACAGCTAATAATGGTGTTTACAAAAGAGGCGAATTATATTTTAACTTTTCTTAAAAGAGAAATTATAAGGTTTGAAATAAAATAAAATAGATAATAATAATAGAGGATGTTTTTGATGGAATAATAAGAAATGAAGTAGAAATAATATTATAATAACTAATATGATATTATTAATTAATCTATATGAATATGATAAGATGCATCAATAAATAAAATGGATATAATAGAGTAATATGAACATAATGAGATAGAAATGTGAGGAATGTAGATTTTGGATATGTTCTTTATTACGTCGCCTCGGGACTTACATAAAATAGATTATAATTAAGCGGAATACGTGATATTACGACTCAATAAAACCAGCTTTTTGCATATTTTTTGAAAGCAGCTGGAGTAAGTACATATATATTAGTTAGTTTTTTAATAGCCACGTATAAGTGTTCATAAGTACGTTTTAGCTTGAATAATATAATGAGGATATATTGTTTTTTTTTTTTTTCTGTGTGGAGTATTTATGAATAGGGCGTATATATAGTATAGTAATAGTTAGTAATATATATTATGTAAGGGGTTATAATATGGTGGCTATTATTATATATATAGTCTATAGAATATAGTATTATATTATTTTATATATAGTTATGCGTTTAATATATAATTATTTAAGGTGAGGTTTTATAGTATATATTACATATGTAGTGTAATTATTATATAAAGTAATATCTTATTCAGTATCCATAAGTTTTATATTTTGATAACAAGTGTGTATATGAAACTGTTTATAGGTATATATATTTTGCATTTTATATAGTTAATTTTAATGATATAGTATATGTAGTTGTTTCTGTGTCATTATATGATTTATATTTTTTATTTATATATAATTATAGTAGTCTGCTACATAAATGGAGTAGTATAGGTGGTATTAGTTGGTATATATATATATAGTATATTATTCTAATATATATATATATATAGTATATAGGTATATGTATATATATTGTATTTGATATAGAGTAAGTTATATATATATTGAGTTAGATATGATTATATTTATTATAGTATGAGTTAGTGTTATATACAGATATATGGTTAGTATATTAGGGTGTTATTATTTATTAATTATATAGGTAGTAGTGTGTTTGTTGTGTGTTGTGTGTGTGTGTTGTGTGTGGGTGTGTGTGCGTGTGTGCATGTGTAGGTGTGTGTGTGTGTGTGTAAGTTCTTTTGAGTGTCAAAGATCTTTAACAAAAGCAAAAACCATTCTCTTGGTCCTCTCTTGAGAGTCGAGGGAAAAGACAAACCTGAATCTCTACAAATATAAAATATATTCTAAAAACTTTTGATTTCTTATTATAACCGCATCAGGATGTGAAAACGTTATAAACTATTGTTACAATTAGAGTTGGGTAATTAGGTATTATGTGAAATGTGAAAGTAGAGAAATAATGATAATGGGTATCGAATAACAGCTGACCTAACTTCAAATTAATCTTGAAAACGGAAAAAGAACATTAAAATCACATTCATATATATTATATATATATATAGTGATATATATATATATTATATAGTAGTGTATATTAATATAGTATTATATATACTATTAGACATTGTATAATATAATTATAATATTATTATATTTTATATATATATATAATATATATTATATATCTTAATATAATATAATTATATTAAATATATATATATATATATAGTATTATATTTGATAGAATATATATATATTATAGTATATATATTAATATAGTATATATATAGTATATATATTAGTATAATATTATTATAAGATTAATATTATATATATATATAATATATTTTTATTATATTGAATATTATATATATATATATATTATAAATTATATATATATATATTTATATTATATTATATATATATATATAATATATAATTATATATATTATTTATTTATATAAATATATCTCATATCTTTTTTGTATATATACAAAGTATCCCATGTTTAAATATTTAGATCTATATATGGTATACAAAAAAAAAAAAAAAAATATATAATTTATATATATTATATATATATATATATTAAATATATATATATATATATAATATTATATATATAAGTAATTATATATATATATTTATATTTATATATATTATATATATAATATATATTATAATATATATATTATATTATAATATAATATATTTATTATATATAAATATATTATAATATATTACAAAACCTGCTATAGAAGTGTTCTATATATATATATGTATATGTATATTAATTATATATAATTTCTCGTCTCTCTTTATATTACTAGTATAAATATATATTATATAATATATAATATATAAGTTATATAATATTATTATATACTAATAATTATATATATATATATATTATTAGTTATATATAATAATTCTTTTCAAGAAAGAAAGATAAGAATGAGTGGGTAATTTGTCAATATGGAGGCGCAGGTAAGTTTGATTACTGAGCGGATGAGATTATGAACTGTGTAGAAGACATTATATAATAGAGTTTCTCTCTATTAGATCATTTTTATCTCATTATGTGTGGTGGAATAGAGATTGAGCAGAGAAATTGTTAAGAAGAGGAGATACTGTAGATAGGGCGTCTTCCGTGGCCCTAACTGCCACACACGACAGAACACGCTGCGGTGAATAGTGCCTGGGCTTGATCGTTTCGTTTCAGTGATTCCGCAGGTATCATTGACCTGTAGAGAAGTTTCCCTCCTTGAATAGGCTATGCCCGTGAGGTATTGAATCTATTTATAAAAAACAAAACAAAACAGGACAGGGGAGGTTATTGTAAACTGAGTAGGTTTTTAAAATAATAAAAGCATAAAACGAACTAGAGTAATCAAAAGAATTGATTGCACGAAAGAAAAAATTTAAAAAACAGCAGACATTAGATTAACAACAACGAGACACTGTAAGGGAAAAGAAAAGTATTGTGTTAAAATTGGCGAAGGGTCGACTTGATTTTTAAAAACGAATT
>JABUQX010029074.1:0-5000 GCA_015478945.1 Trachelipus rathkii
GTTACAGCGTTCAACCAGGCTGTTTGCTGAAGGTGATCGAATTGAAATTTCGACCTTGTTTATTTTCCAAAGCTTACATAGCTGTTTGAAAAATGAGGGAACAAAATCACCTGCATCTTTCGCAAAAAGAACTGAAGGAGTGTTATGACGAACGATAACTCTATGAAGTAAAGCGTTTGCTATGTGAACACCATTTAACGAAGGTATGGGACACAATTCGACATACCTTGTAAGTGAATCCTTGAAAACCAGAATATATTTAGAACCCGTTTTAGAACAAGGAGGAAGTGGTCCAATGATATCAGTGTGTATTCTACTAAACGGCTGATATGCGATTGGGTACTTGTAAATAGATGCACGATTAGGAATGTTCCCCTTAACACTTAAACAAGAAGGACATTCTTTACAAAATTGCTGAACAAGCTTTGATAACTTCGGAAACGTGTAACGTTCTCTGATTCTTTTCTCTGTGCGTAGAGCACCCATGTGGCCAGCGCCAAGACTACAGTGATTGAGATTTAAAACAGTATAAACTAAAGAATTTGGAACTTCAATGAGATATTGCATCTCCTTCGTAACGTAATATAATATATTTTTAATATATGCATGTGGATAACAAAACGTGTTACCTTTTTCTTTAATAAACTTTATAATAGGAGCTAATCTTTCACATTTTTCTTGTTCGGTTTTAATCACCTCGAACGTAAGATTATAAAGCTTTTTATCTGCGAATGAAGAATCAATATTTGACACCAAAGATATAGGAGAAATAGAAGGTGGTGGACATCTTGAAAGAATGTCTGGAACAATATTCTTTTTACCTTCGATAAACAATATTTCTGGGTTAAATGCGTTAACCTTTACAGCCCATCTGGCCAATTTATGTGTCAGATCCTTACTTTTGAAAATTTGCACCAGAGGTTTGTGATCTGTATAGATCTTTATTGGATACCCATAAACTATATTCCTAAATTTAGACAATGACCACGTTATCGCCAAGGCTTCTCTATCAATCGAGCTATAGTTTCTCTCGGCCTTGCTCAACATTCTTGAAGCGAATGATATTGGTCTGTCGTTACCATTTGAATCTCTCTGTGCGAGGACTGCCCCTAGACCTATTCCACTGGCGTCTGTGCATAAAATGAATTCTTTATTGAAGTTTGGAAATTGCAATAAAGGTTCTAAGATTAACTTTTGCTTGAGAATATCAAAAGCTTTTTGTTGTTCTTCTTGCCAGACAAATGTTACACCCTTTTTGAAAAGAGCTGTGATCGGCTGTGCAACAACAGAAAAATGAGGAATAAAATTGCGGTAAAACGATGTGAATCCCACGAAAGAACGTGCTGAGCTAATATCTGTAGGTACTACATATCATACAGGTACTTGCGTTTGATTATTATTATACCCCTATAGAAATTCGTCTGATTTCTTTCGTAATTTTCTCGCTCGACTGGCGTTATAACTTTCACCCTCTTAATACCCTGAGGTGAATAAGGTTCCCAGGATGTGCCCTGGCAGTTTCTTTGAGACCCCCGCATATGTGTCTTGTAACACATTGAACAAAAAGAACTGAACACGCATTCAGAAGTATGGTGGGCATGTCTTTCACAGTTACGACAAAACACACCTTTTTGCGTATTCTGATGCTTTGGAGATAAGGAATTTGCATTTGAAAATGACTTTTGAGGATACCGAGGCTTACTTTTTACTGTTTGAGCCTGGTGAAAAGATTGTGGAGCCACATTTTTCTCAGTTTGTGTATGATACACTGTGGTAGAAAAATTTGGATTTGGAGCTTTATTTGACGCCGATGCAATCTTGCCATTATTTAAAGAGTGATTTTTCTTCAAATAGGTTTGAATCTGCTTTGGAATTGAATTATTAACATCAAAATCTTCGTGTATGACCCGTTGAAATTGAGGTTTAGCATTTGAATATAACATAGAAAATAAGAGTAAACGACGCTGCTCGTCACTAAACTTTACGTCATGCATTAACGCCGCTGAATCAAGGAAAGTTTGTAAAACTTTTTGAGCTTCCGTTATGAACTCTGGAAGTGAGTGATTATGAGACCATTTTACATTTATGAACTCACTGAAGGCTTCGAAAGAACTAATAGAGACCAACGGATTTAAGCAATATGACAGATTCTTCTTAAAATCTTCCCAATTATCAGCCCGGAAGAGTTCCGGTGTATTTCTTATGAGATATGAAGCATTGCCCTCCTTCATATTCACAAAACGTACATAGCTCCGTAATTTCTCGACATCGGAGGTTATCTGTTCATCCTGGAAATATAAATCTATAGCAGTAAACCACGATCCAAGCTCCGGTCCAACCCAAGAGTTGTTTATAAACCCTACCAACAGAGGTATGTTTGGCTTAGAATGTCTCAAACGGTCAATGTTCAACGTTTGACGCTCCATGTTTGCAAAATTATTTAACTGAGAAAAAGAATGATTATCTAAATTGACGGATTCAGCCCCGTGAGCTAACTCTTCAGGAGGACTTTGCTCCGTTATATCGTGTGAGGAAACTTCAATGTTGTCCTCTGTATCAGAAGGCATTTAAAAATGATGAATAAATTATGACCAGAAAAATATTAAACCCTATATTCAAAGAACACGAAAAACTCCCACAACAGCATAGAAGGAAAATAATACAATAAGAAACCACGTAAGAATGGAATGCAAAAACTTACTCTGGCGTACACTTTCTGGCAGTTGCTTCAAAATTGATACTTCTGGACATAAGTTAGTCAAATAAGGATAGAATGGACGTTTGCCTTCAATAATAATAAAATATTAAAAATTATATAAAAAAAAAAAAAAAAATAAATCTTTTTATTTGTAATAAAAAAAAAAAAAAATTATTTTGACTCTTAATATTTAGGAAAAACTCTCCCAAAACAATGCCTTATATCCTCGTTCCGATGCAGCAGAGGAAAACTTCTTTTCGATTTTTATGTACTGTCTCTGATCATTGAAAAATCTGAAATTGTGGATTTCGCTGGAAGGATGCAATCTCTTCTTTGACAAGTACCTCAAAAACAATAAAGAACATTAATATACATGTAAATAAATATGTATAAACAAAACAATATGTTTATACTGAGAACCAATATATATATATAATATAATATTATATATATATATATATATATATATATATTATTATATATATATATATATATATAATATATATATATAGTATCTATATATATATATATATATTATATATATATATATATATATATGAAATTATTTAGTACTTGTTACTTGAGCTTGTAGCTTGACCTTCCACGCAAATTTAAAATATCCCAGATTTCATTCAGATAGCACACTTCACACAAGTCACCTTTGTGGCTACAATAAATTTGTGAAAACAAATGGATAAATAAAATTTTTATTTTGAGTGGAAAAATTTTCATACAAAAAATACTTTTTCACTGCAACTGGAATTTCTCTCGCAACAGTAAGAGAGGAAATGAGGAAGAAGAAATATTTTTAAATTTTCTGCAAAATTTTATTTGCAGGTGATAACTCGTCAATGTAAGGATTTTAGTATATAGAAAGAAACTATTATGCATAAGCCTCTCACATTCGTACAGGTGGTACACAAACTATACAGTATGATATATGTTCATAAAATATATGACATATATGTAAAATATATAAATTTCAATAAATATTTATATCAATATTTATTCTAGTTGCATTTCAGAACATTTTAAAAACATCTGTTATAAAGTAAATAAACAGACAACAAAATTTTACAGTTATAATACGAGTCTCATATAACTGCGTATAACTAGAAATATCTGGTATGAAACCCAATGAACCCGTCTATAGTGTCTTTAACATTATAAAATCAACCCCGTTATCACATACAAAAACTAGCCTCCGACAGCCTATCTTGAACAATTAAGAATCTAGAATATTCTATATTCTATGAATACACAAAAATAAATGATAAAGTATTTTATACTATATAATTATATATATTCTTTATATATAATAATATATTTATTGTTCAAGCAATAAAAAAGTTATTAAAAAATGTTAAAATATATTTTTAACAATGTGAATGAAATATTGAAACAAAGATTCTATGTTTCAGAAACGCGAGGCTACAACAAATAATTTGATTACGTCACTACGTCCACAGATGCCGCATCCAATTAGAATTAAGCAAGAATCCGTATATATATTACTTATAACAGGCGAGGATTGAACCCAAATGACAAATGGCTATTTTTATGCAAATATTAAAAAAATATATTTTACATAAGAAATATGAAAAAGAAATTATTTTACTTACAGTATTTGTATTTTACATACATACAAACAGTACCTGAAGACATTTCTATAGTTCATACAAATATAATATCAGATTAAATTTTTCTCAAAAACATCTAAACTGCTCCGAGAATGATGGATCCGTTGAGGAATGGAAAAATATGATTCGCAACTTGTAGGCTTCTGCTCCCCGAAAATGAGCCTTTTGAAAAATTGAAATGCTTCCCCAATGCTCTTTGTAGCATAAAAGAATATCTTCTGACCAATGTAGAGTAAAGTCGCCTCTATTCTCTTGAAGTATACTGTAGATAATATACAAAAATTTCAGTGTAAACGATGCTAGAAGGTTCTGTTTAAACGGTCGCCATTCTTTTCCGCAAGTGTTTTGTAATCAACTTTTCTTTCATACAGGTACTTGCGTTTGATTATTATTATACCCCGTGCGCTCTAATGTAAAAGACGAATCGAGCTTCTCGAAGATTGCTAAACTGGACAGGATGAGGGACTCATCAGTGGCTACAAACTTATCTACTATTGGTCAACTTGGAAGAGAAGAAGAGGCTTGAATGAGACGATGCACATATAAGAATAATTTTTAATAGTATATCTTATATATATCCTTGTTAAAATAATAATGTAGAATATAGAAGTCACATTCCTTTAATAAATAGTTTCAGTAAATATTTATCATTCTCCTCATCA
>JABUQX010029074.1:12500-20436 GCA_015478945.1 Trachelipus rathkii
AATGAATGTTTAAAGATAACGGATGTGCAAATGCTAATGTACGAATGCACATATTACTGCTAGGGTCGGAGGTATGCAAAAAGTCCCCCTAAGCGATTGGATTCTTATTCACTATGCCACGCTCCAGGTTGTAAACAAGTCTTATTAAACCTATCCAACCCATAATCACAGCATAACACCATAATAAGAATCAATACCCCCTTGCCGTGTATGATTTGGAATGATCTTTATTCTCAAAAAAAAAGTATCTAACTTTTTTACTAACATTTCTATATTAAAACCGTTTTTGAAACCCACAAGCAAAAGAATCTTAAGCTTCTTCGATGATGATAGACATTCTGATACCTGGAAAAATCCAATTAATTTCAATAGATATGTTAAATCCATATTGCATACTTCCTTAAACCAAGTTGTATATCAGTGATAACATTCCCACTCTTAAAATGAAATATCCATTTTAATTAAACCTTATTAGAGTAACTAGAAAAAAACAAAAAAAAAAACAAGACTCAAAACTGATCTTGAACAACAGCTTTAATTTTGCTTGCCACCCAATCCACAGCTGCACAATAGTAGTTTTTAACACTCAAATCTTAACAAGTTTTAGTTCTTTTTCTGTAAATAATCATAATTATTGTAAGCATTCCATCTAAGTCTGTAAACTGGAAACGGCGATTCTACAACCAATTTTCATACCTACTGTCACATGAAGCCATTCTTCAATCTTGGCTTTAAAAAGAATACTTTGCAGGGTAAACAAAATTTGTGTATAAAATTTATTTAAAACCTATTCTCATACAATCTATTTACATTATATATATATATATATATATATATATATATATATATATATATAAAATATATATATATATATATATTAAAATTTATACATATTATATATATATATATTATATTATAATATAAATATATTATATATATATATATATTAATTATAATATATATATATATATATATATATATATAATATAAATATATATATTATATATATATATATATATATATAATATATATATATAATATATATTATATATATAATATATATATAATAATAACGTATAATAATTTTAATTTAATTAAATTTTTAAATTAAATAATATTTGATATTATTTTTATTACTATATATATATATTATATATATATATATATATAATATATATATAATATATATATATATATATATATATATATATATATATATATATATATATATATAATATATATATATATTAAATTGTGGTTTAAAAGCACAATTTCTTATATATTCATAAAAATCTTTCTTTGACTAGTAAAACTTATATAACAGACAAATAAAATATTAATGTGACCTAATAAAAATTTCACAAAATATATTGTGAAAATACTAACGCTCAATAATAATAATAATAATAATAATAATAATAATAATAATAATAATAATAATAATAATAATAATAATAATAATAATAATAAACTTGAGGTAGTAGTTTTTCTTCTATTTCGTAGATAATAAGAGCATTTTATGAAACCCGGACACAATACAAATTAAAAAGTAATTTTGACCATAAATAAAACCCTTAAAGGAATGGGTGGGGGGTGGGTGGGGGGGTCAACCTAAATCTTTTAAACAGATGGTGATTTGGGGGCAGCCTTGTACTCAAATAAACGTTAGTTATCACTTCTCATAAGCTACTTTGATTCTGAAATATTTAAAACATCTTTGAACAATTCAATAAAAGACTACCTTTTAAAATAATAATAATAATAATAATAATAATAATAATAATAATAATAATAATAATAATATCAACTATTAAAAATAATAAAGTAAAATAACTTAACATACCTCAGAAAAAAGCACAAGAACTACAAATGGTTAAGTTTACAAGACCCAATAGGTCTTTTTAAATAACTATATACAAATTTACGAAATGGCACATTATTACGACCTCTTCCATTTAAAAATAAAATGGTATAACTTGTGATCTACGTCAAAACCATGGTCACGGATTGGCTTCTGGAGTTGCTACACATTCTTCAGGGCCTAGAATACTGGTAATGAATAAGGAGAATGCCTCATCAGGGTCTTTCGAATGTGATACGATAAATTCGTGTTCAAGAAGTCGAATGTAATTAGGTCTTTCACCAACATTTTTGACCAACCTATTTACAAAACAAAATTAGACATAGTAACTGATCATTGTATCCCTTTGTCAAACTAGCCAAAATCTGAACAGCATTATAAATAATTCAATAAAGTCAAACAAGAAATATATGTATGAAAATAATATAATATATAACTTTATAATATATATATATATATATATTATATATATTATATATAATATATAATATATATAATATATATATAATATAATATATATATATATATATAATATAATATATAAATATATATATATATATATATATCTTTCTTTTTCTTTATCTTCCCTTTTATTTTCCAAGAATGGGAGTAAGGTCGTGACGAAGCATCGGAAAAAGAAAACAGTAAAGGACATGACATAAAGTCGAAAAGAAAGCCCAGCCTTACACCCTCAGTAACATTAATTAGTGAGAACTCATCGGCAGTCAGAAATCCACCCTAAAAGCTTCCTGGGACAGCGATGGACCCTCCCTATGGTAGATCGTCAATGTAAGGGTTCATCCTTTGGCCCAGGTGGCCACAACCATAACCCCTCACATCCCCCGCCATTCACTCCTGTTATAAACCTTTCTTCTCGCTGCCTACCAAAACTCACATTTCCCTCATCCTTCAGACATTCGTTCACCAACTCAATCCACTTTTTATTCGGTCTCCTAGCCGGTCGGTTCCCACACACTCTCCACTAACATCCGCTAAACCCAACCGACTATATTCATCTTTCCCCATGACCAAACCATCTCAACATACTTACATTTATTCTCTCAATTTAACCCTTTTCTTCACACCAAACAACTCTCTAATACGCTCATTCCTCAATTTTATTAATTTTCTTCTCAAACAACTAGCAGCCCCTAAGATTGGTCCATCTGGACCACACATTGAACTTTAGCAATCTATACTTCTTATTCCAGACCATAGTCTCACTACATATCAATAACACAGGTAACAACTAACAACATAAAGACTCTACGCACTCAAGACTTAAGTCCTTTTACATTCACCAACGGATTTAATTGCACCAGCCACATTCCTGCCATTCACAACTTTCTCTAATCACTCTGCATCGACCGTTCCCTTCTCATCCAACATATACCTAAATATTAAACTTCAAGACACTGTTACCCAGCTGCTCACCATCTTAACATAACTTCAACACTTGAGGAGTGTCCTCACTCACAACCATAACCTACTCTTATCTACGTTTACTTTTCAAGCCCCTCCTTTAACACACCCTGACAAATCTCTCTAACTCATCCTCTCAAACTCTCTTCAGATTTCGCCACACAAAACCAAATAATCCGCTATATAATAGGTAGGGCACCCTCCATCATCTCCATTCTCCAACCATTCTAACACCAATTTCCTCCATCCCCATCCTCGAATTCTTTCAATACCCTGCCTATTTACAAATTGAATAACCAGGAGACATAACACACCCTGTCTCACTCCGCTTTAATCCAAAACCAATCACCATTGACACCATTTATTCTTACAAACACGCTTCACTATCGTCATACATACTTTTGATTCCATTCAGAAGCCTACCACCAACACCATATATACTAACACCTGCCATAACGCTTCCTATTAATCTATCATACGCCTGTTGCAAAATCCATAAAACCTAAAATACAATTTATAATTCTTCTTCTCCCCTCATTTTCTCATCATTTGGTTTCAATGTAAAGATTTGATGCACACACATCCTCTACCACTCCCTAAACGCCTTGTTCTTCACCAATCAGTCCTTCAGTCACTCGACGCAACTCTTTCGAACCAAAATAGCAGCATATACCTTCCCTACAAACACTCAGTAAACTTATTTCCCTATAATTCTACAGTTCCCTTTTCTCCCTTACCCTTATATAAGGGTACTATTACCGCCCTCCTCCAATCCCTTGGAACTATACCCTCTATAAACGCTTTATTACACAACTTCCAAATCCAACAATCACCATCTCGCATCCGTTCTTGATCATTTCACCAGTAATTTCATCTATACCTGCAGATTTACCATTCTTCAACTTTATATATATATATATATATATAATATAATAGATAAATATATATATATATATATTATAATATATATATAATATATATATATATATATATATAATATATATATACTAATATATCTTCTTCTTCCTATCTACCTTCTATTTTCCCAAAAATGGGAGTAAGGTGCGTAACGAGCATCGGAAAAGAAAGGCAGTATGAGAACATGACATAAGTCGAAAAGAAAGCCCAGCCTTACCGGCCCCCTCAGGTACCATTAATTAGTAATTTAATTATATATATATATATATATATATATATTATCTATATATATATATATATTATATATATAATATATATATATATTATACTATATAATATATATATACTATATTATTATGTATATATATATATATATATATATATATATATATATATATATATATATATATATATATATATATATATATATATATATATATATATATATATATATATATATATATATATATATATATATATATATATATATATACTGAGTCGTAAACGAATGTTTGAAGGAGAGAAATGTGAGTTTGGTAGAGGCAAGAAAAAAGGTGATAACAGAGTGAATATCGGGGTTTTGTGAGGGGGTATAGTTGTTGGCCCACCTGGGCCAAGGATGAAATCCATACATTGACGATCTACCATAGTGAGGGTCCATCGCGGTCCCATGAAGCTCTAGTGTGGATTTTTTGACTGCGACGAGTTCTCACTAATTAATGGTACAGAGGGGGTGGTAAGGCATGGCTTTCTTTTCGACTTTTGTCATATTCTCTTACTGCTTTTCTTTTCCATGCAATCGCTACGGCACCTTACTGCCAATCTTGGGAAATAAAAAGGAGGATAAAGAAAAGAAAGATGTATCTATCAAATGGAATATTATCTGATAATTTAAACTCTCTAATGTATATATTTTTAAAATTTATATATATATATATATATATATATATATATAATTGTATAAAGGAACACTCGCAAGTAAATCGGTTGAAGTGAACAAGTTGAAACTGAAAAAATCTGGGAGCAAATGAAGGAAGCAGTTGTTAGTAGTGCAAAGTAAGTATGTGGATGTGGAAGTAAGAATATTAACAGTGAGTGGTGGAATGTAGAGGATATGCCAAGCGGTTATAAAGTAAAAAAGAAGCATGGTTGAATGTAATAAAAGCTAATTGAGAAGTTTCAAAAGCAAGATGTTTGGAAGTATATAAGGAGGAAAAAAAGGAAAACAAAATGGTGCATTACGTTGAAGAGAAAAGAAGAAAGGAAAATGAACAGTTTGGAAGGAAGGAAGAATGAGACTTACGAAGGGAATAGGAAGCTCTGGAAGGAAGACGCGAAAAGTTAAGAATGAGAGGAACCTGCTTAGAATAATGAATAGGGATGGTGCTTTTGTAACCGATGAAATGAATGTGAGGGGAGTGTGGAAAAACACTTCGAGAATCTGTATAATATTAACAGTAATGAAGAGGTGATAGTGAATGTGTGTGGGTTTGATGGTGCGAGAAGGAATAGGTATTTTGGGGATGAAGGTCATTGCAAGGAGGAGGTGATGGTAGAGTGAGAAAGGTTGAAGAATGTAAATCTGAGGTATAGATGAAATACTGGTGAAATGATTCAAGACGGAGGGCGAGATGGTGATTGTTGGATTTTGGAAGTTGTAATAATAAGCGTTTTATGAGGGGTAATAGTTCCGAGGGATTGAGGAGAGCAGTAATAGTACCCTTACATAAAGGCAAGGAGGATAAGGGTACCTGTAGGAATTACAGGGGAAATAGTTTATTGAGCATTGTAGGGAAGATATATGATAATATTTTGGTCGAAAGAGTGCGTTGAGTGACTGATAGACTGACTGGTGAAGAACAAGGTGGGTTAAGAAGTGGTAGAGGATGTGTGTATCAAATCTTAACATTGAAACAAATGATTGAGAAAATGAGAGAAGAATAAATTGTATTTAGGTTTTATGGATTTGCAACAGGCGAATGATAGGATTAATAGGGAAGCTCTATGGCAGATATGTGATATATGGTGTTGGTGGTAGGCTTCTGAATGGAATCAAAAGTATGTATGACGACAGTGAAGCGTGTGTAAGAATAAATGGAGTCGAAAGTGATTGGTTTAATATTAATAGCGGGGTGAGGCAGGGGTGTTTTATGTCTCCTTGGTTTATTCAATTTGTATAGATGGGGTTATGTAAAGAATTAGAGGAGGGGTGGCAGAGAATGGTGTTAGAATGATGGAGAATGAAAGAGTGGAGGGTTCCCTACCTATTATATGCGGATGATTAGGTTTTGTGTGGCGAATCTGAAGAGAGTTTGGAGGAATTGGTAGAGAGATTTGCAGGGTGTGTAAAAGGAGGGGTTTGAAAGTAAGCGTAGATAAGAGTAAGATTATGGTTGTGAGTGAGGACACTATTCTGTGTGAAGTTATGTTACATTGTGAACAGCTGGAAAAAGTGTCTGAGTTTAAATATTTAGGATATATATTGGATAAAAAGGGAACGGATAATGCAGAGCAGAGTGTAGTAGGAAAGTTGTGAGGGTATATTGTTACCTGTGTTAATGTATAGTAGTGAGACTATGGGTCTGGAATAAGAGGTATAGATCTAAATTACAATGTGATCAGATGGAGAATCTTAGGGGCGTGTTAGACGTGAGAAGAATTAATAAAATGAGGAATGAACGTATTAGAAAGCTGCGTGGTGAAGAAAGGGGTAAATGAGAGAATAAATGAAAGTACGTTGAGATGGTTTGGTCATGTAGAAAGGATGGATGATAGTTGGTTGGTTAAGCTGATGTATAGTGGTGAGTGTGCTGGGAAGCTGGAAAACGACTGGCTAGGAGACCACCGAAGAAAAATTAGATTGATTCAGTAAAGGAATGCCTGAAGGAGAGAAATGTATTTGGCAGAGGCGAGAAGAAAGGTGCATATTAGGAGTGAATGGCGGGGTTTTGTGAGGGTGTATGGTTGTGGCCCACCAGGGCCAAGGGATGAACCCTACATTGACGAAATGCCATAGTGAGAGTCCGTCGCGGTCCCTTGAAGCTCTAGGGTGGATTTTCTGACTGCGACGAGTTCTCACTAAAAGGTATAAAGGGGGCCGTAAGGCTGGGCTTTCTTTTCGACTTCTGTCATATTCTACTACTACTTTTCTGTTCCCAGTGCATGCTACGCTCTTTACCCCCAGTCGTGATGATGATGATGATGAATATATATATATATATATATATATATATATATATATATATATATATATAATATAATATATAAATATATATATATATATACATATATATATATATTTTTACATTTTATATAAAATATATGTCTATTTATATAATATATATATAATATATATATATATATATATATATATATATATATACTCACACTTTGGCAACAAAATTACGAAACTGTTCTGAAAAGACCCATTCAGGACCCTGTGGTAACCTTGGAGGGCTGTCCATAACGACTTGCTTTAGCTGATCAAATGCATTTCCAAAGGTGGTATAAGGAAATTTACCAGTTGCAATTTCGACTATCGAAATACCCAGCGACCAAACGTCAGATCTGATGTCATACCCGGAAGGAACAGATTGAGGGTCGATGCGCTCTGGCTATTAATAAAAATAAAAGACATACTATACCAACAAGTTTTAGTTTTAATTTAAATAAGAACCCAATTTTTCAAAATTATTCTCCATGGATGAAAAGCAAAAGCTTCGGAAATTATGGTAC
>JABUQX010029075.1:0-10000 GCA_015478945.1 Trachelipus rathkii
CAGGTATATAACAGGTTATAGGTGGGAACCATATAGATTTGAAAAAGAAGAAAAATCAACATACAGATGACCTGCAAAAAAGGACAACATAAATTCAGCTTTAACAAGTCATAGGCGTAACACAGGCCACTCTATCAATATCAACAATATAAAGATGATCAGAAATATCAATCACAAGAACCATCATCATGGAATCCTTTTGTATTTATAATAGTAACAACAACAATAATAAGCATCCTGGTGAAGTTAAGATAGATTTTATACAAATGAATATCTGAAAACATCAAAATATTTTCAACAACACCATGAAGAAAATAGTAATCAACTGAAACACACTTGAACTGGATGAAGATCAAGAAAGAAATCCAGTCCCTTAGCCTGAAGTGGTCTCGCGTGGGACGAAAATTAGCTTTCCTTTTAAAATTTATTTCATTAAAAAGTGTCTTTAACATTTTTAATTTGTGTACATTTAGTAATAAATAAAGTGACAGTAAAGCACAACACTAAAAAGAATCCAAGGGCCTCTAAAAAGTTCTCTCTCTCTCTATATACAGCAGTGAGCAGCATAGAGCATATATATATATATATATGTATATATATATATATATATATATATATATATATATATATATATATATATATATATATATATATATATATATATATTTTCAATTAAATAAATAATTTTGAAAAGAGATTTCGGAAAATATTTAATTTTTTGGAAGATATTTACTTTAAATAAATAATAAATACATTAATATTTTAACAATTATATTTATTTCCTTTTCCGAATTCGTTTGATATATAAAATTTCGAATATTTTTATGTTAAAAACTCGGGAAAATTATAATTTGGCCTCAATTTTAATTTGAAATCATAGTAAATACCAAAAAAAAATTGATTACATTTAGGTATGTTTATATATTTTGCATCAATTTATAACAAAGGAGTAATGGAATTAAAATATATTTTTTATTTTGTTTCATTTAACCCATTATTTAGTGAAAATTTACAGTTAACCCCGGCTGAAACCCCGGTTTTCCTGATTTTTGGAGCCGGGCCGGGGCCGGGGCCGGTCGCTAAATGGCCGGGGTTGGCCGGGGCCGGGGCCGGGGCCGGGGCCCCGGTCGGTTCCTAGTTGCTACTGACTCTGAGGAAAAATACACAGCTTACACATACGAATACACACAATCGAGTGTGTATTATTTTTTGAGTTTTTTTTTCAGGTAATCAAAAATACCCTATTAGTATTATATTACTACTATTAATATCAAACGCTTATCTGCGCTCACCTTGCCTAATTCTGGCCCACCGGACTCTACGCCGCAGCAGATATTCCACGTAAAGCCGGAAAGTAAGGTAAGTCTTGTGAATTTTTTGTGAATTTTTTTTTTGTCTTATATGAGCTTAGCCATAAGTTTTAGTCTTAAGATTAGACACTAAGCCATAGTTTTAAGTTTCTCTGCAACGCTTTTACTTGCATGCACCCTCTATCGCTTCTATCCCTTACTTATTTGCAGGAAATAAATCACAGGAATTCTGATAAGTAGTACGATTAAACTCAGGTGTGCTTAAGGGTATTGGAGCATTCCAAGAGACCTCTCGCGCACAACCCCTTACTGGCCGCGGCGCAGCGACGCCGTCGTCAGTGGTTCGTACTGAAAGGCTTTTTTTTTTCCTCTCTTTCCGCTTTCCTTTGATACGAGTTTTTCTCTCTTTCCGCTTCCCCTGATACGAGTGCGTACCGCACATACCAGTACCTGGAGGGGCCGGGAAGCAACGGAACCAACGCAGAAGAGGGGGATCCCCCCGGGACGCCCCCTCCGGCGGGCTTGAATTCGACCCCGACCCAAGATAACCATCAAAATAGAGGCCAGCAACAAAATCAGAGAAACAAGCCCAAGCGAATAAGACTAGCCGAGCGACAGCGGGAAGCTCTCAGTCAGGGTGCTTCTGCGTACATGACGGAGATGAAAGAGCTAGTGGGACGACCGGACTCTTCGGCCGGGGACATCTTAGCACTAGTACAGACTTTAGAGGCGACTCTTAACCAGCTGGAGGAGACGAATATCGTCATCCAAGACGCTTTGGATCGCGACGAATATTTAGACGATTGTGCGGAGACTAGGAGGCTTCATCTAGCAATCCGTAAAGCGATCAATTCCGGCAACAACACGTTAGCCGCCAGAGAGAGGGTCAGTCACAGAACGAGTCGATCCCCTTCACCATCGAGAGCCTCTTGTTGTTCGGGGGGTCGGCGGGCTCCCACGCTTTTCAAGGCCCCCACCAGGAACCTGCCTACCTTCGGCGGGGACCCTCTGGAGTTCGCTAGCTATATAGAGTCATTTGAAGCCATGGTTAACGGACATAATTATGATCCCATCGAAAAACTCCACGCTTTACTCCAGAGCTTGCGTGGGGATGCCAAACAGTTAATATCAGGGTTCGCAGTGAGGGGAGAAAACTATAGCATTGCGCTATCTCTTCTCAAGAACAACTATGGCGACAAGTCAAAGCTCATAGAGACCCTCATTGCCCGGTTAGGCGGGCTCCCTAGCCCTAAACATACTTACGCCGATCTCTTTAAGTTCAAGGCTGACGTGACTTGCTTCACAGAGTCTCTGAAGAACCAAGAAGTAATTGGGGACTGTCGGGGTTGTTCCATTATCCTAGGGACCCAGCTATCTTTCAAACTGCCAGCGGAAGTTAAGGACAGAATTCCTTGGGCCGACGCGCGTAAAACCTGGACGATCCAATCAGTATTGGACCTGGTTGACCAGGCCCTCGGATTCTTGCAGGCCGCCAAACCTTTCGAACAAACCAAAGACCAATCCCGACCCCCAAAGGAGGGAGGAAGCTTCGAGGGGTTACGTGGATAAACGACCGAGCGGTAACAACAAGCAGAAAACTTCCACAGTGTTAAGCACTACGGGAAATAAACCAGCATTTCAAGAACCAGCCTCCGAGGCAGGACAGAAACCCTGTCAGATCGGACAAGCGAAGTTGTCGATTCTGCAAGGAGGAGCACTTCCCATCTGAATGTACTATGCTTGCAACGCCAGAGATGAGACTAACAGTGGTTAGGAGTCGCGGCTGGTGTGAAAGATGCCTGGCGGAAAATCATGCCACAGCAGACTGTCAGTACGCTAGGGCCTGTTTCCGTTGCAGGGCACCGGACCACCACGTCGTATTTTGCCCTCAACCGATCTCTCGAGCTGGCAGCCACCCACGACAGCAACCAGACCCGCAGGCCCCAGGACCCTCAGGGGGCCCCGCATCAGGCCATTATGCTGCTCTATGTTCTGGGGGTAAAGGTATGGCGCTCCCATTGGCCGATTTGATCGTATCCAGCGGGGCTAACACCCTTACTCTTAGAACGCTATACGATGCCGGATCGCAGAAGTCTTTAATTTCTAAATCAGTAGTACAGAAACTACAATGCATACCACATTCCCAGGTCGAGATTGCCATCAATGGAATCAACCAGCAGGGCGTAGCGGCCCCTCATGATGTCGTCACTCTCCAAGTCAAAACGAAAGAAGGCACGGTCCCCATCACCGCTATTGTGGTGGAGCACTTGCCATCTAATCTGCAGATTCCCGGCTTGGTCAAAACCACCCGAATGCTTCGTAGACAACGTGTCCACCTTGCTCATCCTTATCCGGACAGCGATGTGATCGATGGAATTCAACTCCTGATCGGTGTGGACCACATGAGAAAATTCCTGAAATCATGTGAGTCCCGTTTCGGCGTCGACCTTATGAAGACCAACGTGGGCAACATGATCTGGGGACCTTTACCGTTTTCTTCTGAGAACACAGCTTCCCAAGTTACAGTAGTGTCAGCTTTCAGAGCGGAAGTCCAGTTTACCGACGAACGGAGACCGGATCTTATTTGTCATCAGACGGAACAGCACTTTCCTCCCCCCCCGTTGGCAGGAAGTGTGACGAAGGCGTTCCGGGGTCTAGACCACTCGCCTCTCCGTCCTGAGGCAACCTCTCCAGCCGCTGAATCACATCCTATTTCTTCCCTCCAGTTGGAAGAAGGGCTACAGGATACGAGTGAGACAGCGGACACGGTGACTCGAACTACCTGCTGCTCTGCCAACGTTGACTTGGGGTCATCCCCCTTCCAGAGGGTAGATGGGACCACCCCCGGGGCACCCGAGGATGTCGAATCTTCGTGACACCACCTCGAGCGCCCTCCGACCGCTGAAACTCCATCATCCCTCCAGTTGGAGGATGGAAGGTTGATGACGCCCGGGGATCTTAAGCGCTCAGGCCCCCCTACGATCCTAGGCCCCCTCCCGACGGAGGAGGCGGGCCCCCCTACGCCAGATCTGGATCGACTTTGGTCACTGTCCCAGATTGGTATTATGCCGAACGAACAATTCACAGAGGCAGAAAAAACTACACTGGAGGCCTTCGAAGAGAACTTGACATTCGAAAATGGTCGCTATGTAGTGTCGTTACCCTGGCGCGACAGGCACCCCTCTCTTCCCGACAACTACGCCTTGGCTAAGAGGCGGTTGTATAGCGTCCTTAAAAGGTTGAGAGGGGATGCTTCGTTGATGGAAAGTTACGCCGATGTTATCAAGGATCAACTAGAAAGGGGCTTCATTGAAGAAGTTACTCCTATTACTCCGATCCACCCCAAAGCCAAGCTGCACTATTTACCCCACCATGGGGTCCGGAAGTCCTCGTCCACCACAGCACTGAGACTAGTGTTTGATTGTTCTTCTAACAATCCTAGTCTTAATCAGTGCTTACACAGTGGACCTTCCCTCATCACTGATTTGACCAAGATCCTTCTGAAAGTGGACCTTCCCTCATAACTGATTTGACCAAGATCCTTCTGAAAATTCGGTTGAGACGATACGCTACGTCCTCAGACATTGAGAAGGCTTTCTTGGCGATACGTCTCAGGTTGGAAGATAGGGATTCCACGCGCTTTTTGTGGGTGAAGGACCCTTCTGACTCCAGAAGCCCCTTGGTCACTTATCGGTTCGCTTCAGTCCTATTTGGAGCCACCTGCAGTCCGTTCTTGTTGGCTGCCTGCATTCAACACCACGTCCGAAACTCAGACACCGACTACGAGGACGTGATTCTGAATCAAATATACGTGGACAATCTGTTCGGTACCTTTGACACCGAAGCAGGAGTGGAAGATTTCTTTCTTCAGTCCCGATCCCTCTTCGAAAAAGCCGGTCTCAACTTACGAGAGTGGGTGTCCAATTGTCAAGAAGCGAACGCAAAGTTCCGAGAGAACGGGGCGGCCGCCGAAGACACTACGATTAAGGTTTTGGGTATGGAGTGGGATACGAACGAGGACACCATCTCCTACCCCCTCAAGGTGGTCGCCTCGGAAGCGGCTACCAAGAGGGCTATTCTGCAGAACCTCGCTTCCATATTCGACCCACTGGGCATCTTGTCCCCAGTGGCTGTTCGAGGTAAAATTCTCCTGCAAAAGCTGTGGAAGGAGAAACTAAGTTGGGACAAACCTATTTCCAACGAACACCGCAAGGAATGGGTTTCAATTGCCGATCATCTACAACGCTGTTTGCAATTAACGACACCAAGACAGCTGATTTTTGCTAGAAAGGTGGAACTACACGCCTTTTCAGATGCGTCGGGCGCGGCTTATGCCACCGCAGTATACGCTGTATCGATGGGAGAACATGTTCCCATCGCGAATCTTCTTATGGCAAAGGTAAAAGTCGCACCCATGAAAGAACTCACGATACCGCGTCTGGAACTAATGGGAGCCCTACTCTCATCACGACTCATCAAATTTGTCATCGACGCTTACAAGGATACACTAGACATAGCTAAGATCTACTGTTGGTGTGACAGTCAGGTGGCGTTGCGATGGATATTCTCCTCCAAGCAACTCCCCCTCTTCAATCAGAACAGAGTCGATGAGATCCGTAGAAACCTGCCGACAGCCGAGTGGCGGTACGTCCCCACAGAAGACAACCCCGCCGACGCGGCGTCTAGAGGCGTGAGTTATAAGTACGTATTCACGGACCTATGGAAGAAAGGCCCCCCTTGGCTCATAAGCCCTTCAAATTGGCCAGTCTGGACCGAACACCCTTCCTCCTGCGAAGGGGCTGCTGCGACGGACGAGGTCATAGTAGCCGCTTCCACCACCACGTCACCGAAAGCGGCTCCCATCTTAGACTTAGAGCGTTACTCCTCTCTCAACAAGATCATACGGATCACCGCCCTGGTTCACAGGTTCATCGGGAACTTGAGGAAATCAGCAGAAGCTCCCTATGACCCGGTCCGTCTCTCGGCCCGAATTCTCCCATTTGATTTCCATAGAAGAGAGAAGTAACGCAGAACTCTACTGGATTCGGAGGCTACAGAGGGAACACTACCTACCCGAAGTTACGTGCCTCCGAGACTCCCTACCTTTAACGAACTTGGTGAAGCAACTGAGCTTAACGCTAGTAGATGGGGTACTCAGATGCGACAGGAGATTGAGCAATGCAATGATCCCCTTCGATGCAAAGTTCCCTATGCTGTTGCCATCGGACTCTCACCTCACCCAGCTCATCATATGGCAACTTCACCAAACGAACCACCACGTTGGTATTTCAGAACTCGTGTCGATCGTCCGTCAGCGGTTCTATATCGCTCGGATGAGGACAACGGTGAAGAAAGTGGTACGCCCGTGTGGTCTTTGTAAACGTTTACAAGCTGCACATTTTCGCACGGCGCCACTAGCTGCCTTGCCTCGTTCCCGAGTGGTAGAAAGCAAACCGTTTACGGTAATCGGAGTGGACCTCACAGGCTATTTCACTGTCAGGGTTCCTAGGAACGACGTGACTAAGAGCTATGTGGTTTTGTTCACTTGCGCTGTGACTAGAGCGATACATTTAGAACTAGTCTTTGACAACAGCACCGAGTCATTTTTGAGAGCGTTACGTCGGTTTATCGGAAGACGAGGAGCACCCTCCATAATATACTCTGATAACGCAACGTATTTCCAAGCAGCATCCCAGCACCTAAGGGACTTATGGGAACTACCCTCCGTGAAGGACTTCCTAACCCAGCATTCCATCACCTGGAGATTCAATCCCGCCAGAAGCAGTCATTACGGCGGATTCTTCGAACGTTTAATCGGACTGACCAAGACCCATCTTCGGAAGACCCTCAAAACCTCTCTAGTTAGCTATGAAGAGTTCAACACGGTGCTTGCGGAGGTGGAATCTGTGGTCAACTGCCGACCCCTCACCTACGTGGGCGACGAGCTCCACTGCGAGGAGCCCCTCACTCCTTCCCACTTGTTGGTGGGGTACAAGCTGAATACCCTTCCTGTTCCTGAAGAATTACTTGAACATGATGCCACCTACAGGGACCCGGTGAAGGTTAACAAGAGGTACAAGTATTTACTTTCCCTCATAGCTAAGTTTCAGTCTACTTGGAGCAAAGACTATCTGCTCAGCCTGAAACAATCTTGGAATGTCTCCAACCGCCCTGACGTTAAGGTCGGAGACGTAGTTTTAATTGAGGACGATGGTCCTCGTCTAAGGTGGAAACTGGGCATCATCAAAACCCTTTACACTTCCCCCGATGGGCACACCCGCTCGGTGCTGCTCAGCACGAGTCGGGGTGAAATAACAAGGGCTGTCATCCACTTGTATCCTCTGGAAATACACTCCAACCTGTTCGATCCCTCCGATCCGCCCCCACCAGTCGAAGCTCCTCAGGCATCGGTCTCTCCTCCGGAGAGACCCTCACGACGAGCGCACATATTGGCTAAGCAGAGGATACGGGCTATTCTTTCCGACGAAGAATAGCCCACTGCCTACCAACCCCCACATCTCCTTAAGTCCCCCTTGACTTCGCCCGGGCTTGCCTTCCTTGCCTGCGGAGACAATGGATAGGATGGCGGGGTGGGGTTCCCGTGGGGGGAGTTTAATGTTCCGAGAAAAAAGAAAATAGCTTTCCTTTTTCTCAAAACCAACGATGTGCCATCAATAGCTGTCAACCTCTTCTAACGAATTTTCACATGTGTAAACAGTTAAGATTGAACCAATCTTACTTGAAAGGCAAAGTCTGTTCATTTTAAAAGAAAATAGCTTTCCTTTTTCTCAAAACCAACGATGTGCCATCAATAGCTGTCAACCTCTTCTAACGAATTTTCACATGTGTAAACAGTTAAGATTGAACCAATCTTACTTGAAAGGCAAAGTCTGTTCATTTTAGTCTGGTTAACAGAAAATGGAAAGGAGAACAGACAGTTGAAGTCGGTAACAGACAAGACTGGGTCTGTTTGAAGATCGAGGAGGGTTGTTTTGACTGACCGAGACTAATGTTCGGTCAAAACGACAAGACGTTTTAAAGTTTTCTTAGAAGAGGAAAAACAGGATGTGGTTTTTTGGTTAGGATTAAAAATATATCTTTTTTCGTTTTTTTTGAAGAGTTTATGGGTAACGGACTTTTGAGATCCTACATTACTACGAAAATGGGTCGGGCTTTCTCACGGTTTGGGAAAAGACCATTGGCTTTCACTAAGGAAAACGGGATACCCATTGGGCAAATGACAACAGGTTACGCCCCCGCATAAAAGCCCAGATCCAACCGAAATGCCCAGAGGCTATCAAGACCCGCCTTTAAGGAGGGGTTTTGCCACGGGGTACAGATGCGACTGGGTTTTAACAATCAGTTGTTCGGATTTCCTTTACGAGGAAGGTGTTATTCTTTGCTCTTTAGTGTCGAATTTTGTTCATCAATTCACTTCGAATGAGATGTGATCGTAAGCACTAATTCAAATCACAAACTTCGATTTTGTGCTGCAAATAAGTGATTTAGATACTACTGTGTATTTCAATGTATATAAACTACTTTAATTTTAGAATTTTTAATCTTAAATTGTAGCAATATTCATTCGTGCATTTATTTAAATTGGGATTGCTTTTCAACGATGATAGATTTGTGTTTTTGTAAATATTTGAAATCTGATTTCGCGAACAGAATGCGCTATGTTTGTTGAACTGTATATACCTCATTTTAATATTAAGGCAAAACCCGATTTTGTTTCTACTTCCGAAATGAAATATAGTCTACGGGTTATACCTCTCCGCTTTCCGTGAAAATTTCACTTTAATGCGCTACTTGTACATAGGTTGCCTAATATTGGTGTCTCACCTGATATTCATGCATGCTAGTGTAATTTAGTTCTCGTTGCTCGTTTGCCCGTCGCAGGTATCGCGACGCTCTCAACTTTCTCGCTTGTAGAAGAGGAGAGAGGAAAACAGGTTTGATATTTTTTTGTATCAGACGTCGTTGGTGAGTGTTGAATCCTTTTTCGTTTTACTTTTAAGATGTCGAGGTGATAACTCTGTAAAGTTGCGGACTATTTCCTTTGTATCTGAACCCTTTTTTTTGTATTACATGGACTCCCCCCCCCTCCAGAACGAACCTATGTATCGTGCTCTGTCGGGCGTATAGCTAAGTTAATTTTAAGGAAGTGAGTGGTTGTATGTGTGAAAGAGGTCCCATCAAACTCTGTGATCACAACAAAGGAATGGGATCTAACCCCACACCTTAATTTAAAATCATACAACATTCTAATTGCTGTCTACTCAGTAGAACTATCGTTAACTACTAACCCATTGTGACGCTGCAAACACCTACGAATTAACCCCTTCTATTCGCTATCTTCCCCACTTTCTCTTCACTCTGTGCATGAACTCTCAGACTTCCTTCCATCTACAGGTACTCTGATGCACTAGATCAGGTTGCTGAGATCGTTTGCATGTCAGATCTCAGTGGGCGAAGGTGGACCTTCACGACCCCTTCTGGGTCATCTGTCATAACTCTTCCTCTCGCGTTTGAATGATAATTGGTGTGATAGATCGGTATCTTACTGAATCTCAACATCTCTCCCTGCATATATCCACACTCATATGATATATTTTTATGACACAAAATACTATACCTAAAATTGGCCAGAGAATTCCGCCTTTAATCCCTTTATTCGAATGATAGTA
>JABUQX010029075.1:15000-28233 GCA_015478945.1 Trachelipus rathkii
CCACCTGTTTTTTTGAAGCAAATCTATGTCATTTTTTAAATGCACTTCACACAGCTTACAAAATGCACCACCCCTGTAGCGATCAAAATTACAAACCACTTTGTAATTTAGTTTCCACTGATTATTATAATCTCGCGTGGTTTTTTTGTGGCAGGAACATATAGATCACTTACACCTTGCGATTCTTTCATCATTAATGAATCGATTGTTATAAATGTATCTTTTTTGTGCTGCGCTCTTCACAGGTACGGTCATTCTTCTCTTAATTGAAAAAAATCATATACATTTTTGCTTTGGCACCAACATTACATTGCACCTTTCTCATAATAACACAGCAGATTTGTAACTTGGATAGTCAATATATACTGATCTCTACAAAACAACATACAGTTGACATGCACAACTTCTTTAAGCAATACAGCTTTTCACGTAGGCCCAAAAACAACACACAATAAAAGACTAAGCTCCTAATTGAAAAAAGGAAAAATATAGAGCACAATCCTTACAATGTAAATAAGTATTATTTATGCTTACCACACCATTACTCATACAAGATTGTACGAGAACTAAGTTTAATAAGTTTATCGGTAGCTTTTGCATTCAAAAATTATACTTGTAGGAGAAATATAAAAATTTGAAAGAATGTGCACGCATTCTCCGAAGCTGTTACAATGCCAGACGTAAAAAGGTTTTTCAATATATATATAATATATTATATATATATATTATATATATATTAGTATATATATTATATATATATATATATTATATATATATATATATATATAATATATATTATATATATATATATATATATTATATATATATATAATTATATATATTATATTCGTATGTTTAAATATGAAGATAGATATATATAATTAAAAATAGGTTACATAGTCCAGTCACGTTTATTATAAATTTTTTTTTTTAAATTGGAAATCTCCGGGGAGGGGACATTTGATTTTCGGGGGGGAAATTCCCCCCCGGGCCACCCCCTGAATTAAATTTAAAACCCCTTGGTTCGAGGACCCGACGGTTCAAACCTGAACGCCAACCTTCCTTTCTCCCAAAATACAAGGGGAAGCTTTTATTTTTGCACCTGATTGGTTCAAGTTTTTTTTTGGCACCAGTAAATCCCTTGAATTTTCCATGTCCTTTTTTCAACCAATAATAGCAAACTGCAACTTCTTGTTGACAATCTAAAAACGTCAATTTTCGGGGTGTTTTTCCTGTGTCCTATAGTCATTTCTTTTTTTATTTTCTTTTTTGATTTTTTCATTTGACATTTTTTGACATTTTCATTTACCATTTTTTTTGACAATTTCATTTGACATTTTTTGACTTTTTTATACTTGACTTTTTTTTAAATTTTATTTGACATTTTTTGACATTTCTTTTGAAATTATTTTGGAAAATTTCATTTGACATTTTTCGAATTTCAAACTTCTTAACAATTCTTTTTCGAATGACTTCAAACCTAAAAAATAATACAAAGATGAGGTCCTTGTTTCTAAAGAAATACATAAAATGAAATATTGATTTTTAAAGCCTGATCTCAGTTATGATCTTAGAATTTAATCAAAGAAAACCAAACTTTTTTTTTCTTTGGATCTGAAAAATGAAAATTGCGATAATTTTTTTTTTTTTTTTTTGGTCATGCAATCAAGGAAGGAGAAACTTCAGGGCAATACTGTAGTCGGTGGAGATACCCGATTTTTTTTTTAATTAATTTCTTTTTTGTATAATGCACAGTAGCAATTGGATTATTTGTCCCTGGAACAAATTTTCCAAAAAAAATGATCTTTGGAAATTTTGGATTTTTTTTTTTTTTTTAAATATATAAAGATATTTTTTTTAAATAAAAAAAAAATAGGTTTATGAATCCGCGAAAGAAACAACTCTGCTCATTTTGATGTTGATGCGGATGAGTAGAAAAAAAATCTAATATTTCACTTTAAAAAAAAAAAAAAAAAAAAAAAAAAAAAAAAAAAAAAAAATTAAAAAATTGAAAAAATTTGAAAAAGCGAAATATTGATTTTATTTTTTTATTTTTTTATTTTTTTTTTTTTTTTTTACTTATTCGGTCAACATCAAATTTTCAGAGCATTTATAGGCTGGTAATATACACCTTTTTTATTTAGATTTTTTTTTGTATACTCACTCAAAAAGAATTTTTTTTTTAAATTTCCCCCCCCAAATTTTTTTTTTTTTTTTTTTTTAATTTTTTTCACAGAACAAATCCAAAAACTAATGCATTTACAAAAAAATTATCTAAATAAAAAAATTGTGTACCTGCTCCCGACTACATATGCTCTGGAAATTTCATCCCGATCGCACGACAGAAAAAAAAATCGCAATTTTTCAATTTTCAAAAACTAAAAAATATTTTATTCATGATATACATTGCGGCTGAGATTTGGGAGTCAAAAAATAAAAACTAAACAATATTTGATTTTATGTATTTTCTAGGTAACACCCAACTTTGTATATTTCAAGTTTGAAATCATTTCCAAAAAAAAATGTAGAACATTTAATCGAAAAATATCAAAAAACAGGGTTTTCAAAAAAAAATGAAGAAATAATAAGAAATGACTATAACCAGAAAAAACACTCCGACCGCGAAAACGACGTTTTTAGACGTCAAGAAAATTAGCTGCTGTTTCTTATTATTTTAGTCAAAATTGGTGGAAAATTCAAAGAGAAAATTACATGGTCCCATTTTCCAAAGTTTGGAGAGCAAAACTGGACACCCCGGAGCAAAAATTTCAGTGGGCCAACCCCATGAAACAATATATAGAGCAGTACTCCTATAAGGGGTGTATGAGCATGCTTGTATAGTTGAAATAACTTAGAAGTAAATAATCTCGCGCAATTATAAACAATAACCACCAGGATTCTTTGAGACCTTTCTAAACAACGTTGTGTATAGGTTTTGCGCAAAGTAATATTTTATATTAATCAACGAAGGAGACGGGGGAGAACTATAAAAATGAAAGTTACGTGTCTTTTACAAGAAGATTTTGTTAAAAAGTTTGTCGTTCTTTAAAAAAGTTAAATTTCACAAATTTGACTACTCGACTACCACTGAGAATTCTATCCAGAAAACTCAAGAACAGAAATAGGACAGATCAAGAAAAAAAAGGGAACAGATTTGAAAAGAATAGAAGAATGGAGTGTCGAGTTATTATCATATGTGGGTAAAGGGTTAGATGAGCAGCTGAGAAGATAGTTAAAGAAAAGAAGGAATAGAATAGGAGAAAAGACAGAACCTTGAGGAACACCACTATTGACAGGAAAGGAAGAAGAGGTCCTTCTGTCAACAGGAGGATGATGAAATACAAAGTATGGGAGCTTGGAAAGTATAGCGTCGCATGCCATGTCCACTCAAATATCCCTGGATATGTCAAGTGCCACCACACAAGGTTGACCAGAGTGAATTCCCTTCTGGATCAATATGAGAGGATCAAATCCACTCAATGTGTACGTACATTAAAATCCTCTAAATTGACTATCTCATCATGATAATAATAATTATAATTATTAATTTATAAATGATATATTTTACTTAAATGTTTTTATTAACTTAAAATACCAGTTAACCTTCGGTTAAACTCTAGATACTTAAAACTACCCAAATCCTCATCAGTATCAGTGGATTTTGATTGCAAGTATCCGCATCCGCATCCGCATCCGCATCCACGAATAGTGAAATTTACATCCGGCTCACCTCTAATTATATTATGATTATTATTATTATTATTATTATTATTATTATTATTATTATTATTATTATTATTATTATTATTATTATTATTATTATTATTATTATTATTATTATTATTATTATTATTATTATTATTATTATTATTACCGTCTCTCAAATAACTGCGGGGTGGTGTCAGTTGCAAATCTGGAATGCTGTTCACTTATTTGCATTGTTCTATGTTGTTCAGTAATTTGCAACTCTTAACGGAACTTAACATGCACTACTCTTCCCCAAGTGATCATCAGTCTATTACTTTCATCCATACTAATCCCCTTTGCTATTAATAATAGCTCCTTTACTCCATCAAGTGACACCAATTTGAGTTTGATCCTATTACCTATTACCTATTACTTCTGACATAAAAACCTTCTTTGTCAATCTCTCGTCATTCATTCTAAGCATGTGTCCCCATCATCTCAGTGCCCATTTGAATTGCTTTTTCCTCCAAACATTTCTCCTATATAGCGATACACATCCCTTATCCTTACATTTCTGATTCAATCTTTTCTCTTTACCCGAAAAATATCTCTTAAACCTTTCATTTCCAAAATTTCAACCATTTTCTTTTTTACAGTTTAATGCCCACGTCTTACATCCGTAGAGAACAGTTAAGCAAATAAATACTCAAACAATTTAATTTCTACCTTCCTCGATAAAGTTCCCGTTTTCCATAATTCTCTAAGACTACTTAACACTCTTTCACAAACCGCAACCATATGGTAATCTATTCTTTCATCCCTCCGAAAGCTCCGGTATTCATCCCTAAGTAGCAAACACCTTAAGACTATAGTTTCAAATAAACTTTCCCCATTTACCTTTATGATATCTAACCCACATTCACGTATGTGTGTGTGTGTGTGTGTGTGTGTGTGTGTGTGTGTGTGTGTGTGTGTGTGTGGTGTAGGTGTGTGTGTAATAAAAAGGTTCGACATTGTTCTTCTTCATTGCGTTTTGGACTAATTTTCATAACTTTACATTTTTCAGGATTAATTTTTAATCCTCTTCCTTGACACATTTGTTCAAACTAACCAAACACCAATGATATATATATAATATATATCTATATATATATATATATATATATATATATAATATATAATATATATATATATAATTATATATATATTTATATGAAATACAGAAACATTTCTGGTTTTTCGGATAATTCTTTAGTTCTGTTCATCATCGTCCTGACGGCATTTCTGTATATTTGTTACTTAAGTTTACCAAGTGAGTATTAAAATTCTCCCCCAAATTACCCCATATTTGTGGGGAAAGTAGAAAGGGGATGAGTGAACTAATTTAAAGTTCTTTTTGAATTTTTAATATTTTACAATAATAATAATAATAATAATAATAATAATAATAATAATAATAATAATAATAATAATAATAATAATAATAATAATAATAATAATAATAATAGACTATAGACATTATTAAATTAACATTACATTACATTCAGTACTGAATAATAATAATAATAATAATAATAATAATAATAATAATAATAATAATAATAATAATAATAATAATAATAATAATAATATAATAATAATAATAATAATAATAATAATAATAATAATAATAATAATAATAATAATAATAATAATAATAATAATAATAATAATAATAATAATAATAATAATAATAATAATAATAATAATAATAATAATAATAATAATAATAATAATAATAATAATAATTAATTTCCAGATATTTTCTATCTGTACAAAGTTGACGAGAAAACAGAAACAAGTGTCAACTCATATTTGCAGAACCTCCCTCATCAAATCAAATTATGGACAAAAGTCCAAAAAATGTCCGATTGCGTCAGTGAGACAAATGACTCGAAGGATCCACTGAATTTTACTGAATCTTTTCTTCCGAGGAATTCTGTACTGAAAAACGATTCAGTAAAGCCTATAATGGTTCTTATAGTCACTTTTTGGCGTAGTGGTAGTACTTGGTTGGGTGAGTTGCTTTCACGAACCCCAAATTCATTCTACCTCTTCGAACCTGTCCAAATGCTTAGTACTAACATCCATTTCGACATCGGGTACAACATCTCTTCGACGGAGGCGGCCAGTGTCATTCGACAAATGTTTTTGTGTTCGATAAAGAAAGAATTCGTCAATTTCAGCAAAATTTGGCCACTTGTTTACGCCAATAAATATTGCAGTGATAAAAAATGTCTCAATTACTCAAGTATATCTGATCACTGTTTGTCTGCAGACTATCGTATTATTAAGGTGGGTTATTATTATTATTATTATTATTATTATTATTATTATTATTATTATTATTATTATTATTATTATTATTATTATTATTATTATTATTATTATTATTATTATTATAATAAAATAAAACTCCACAGTTTTTGTTTGATGTTTCATTTGTGCGGAGAGCGAGGTATAAATAACGCGAAAGAAGCAAAGCTTTACAGGTAGAATTTAATGTTCTTTTTACATCAAAGAAATTTTTTTTTTTTTTTTAATTATTGTCAATTTGTTCGGTTTTTGTAATATAGCACGGTTCATTATCGTTTTCGTTCCATATCGGAGGGCGTGACCCCAACGAACGTTTGCGTTCGGGCAAGGCTTAGGGACACGGCTTGATGTTATTATAAAAGCTTTGCATTTAATTTCCAAGGATCTAAAAATTATTTTTGAACATATTAAGTTTATCAAAATAATTCTTGAAAATAATTTGCAGCACAAGTATAAAGCATATTTTCCTTGATCTCCTGACGCGTTTCGTCTCTGTACATGAAACATCTTCAGAGGCAGGTTGTTCGTAAGGAAATAAGTGCAATTTAGTTATACATATAATAATAATAACTAATCAAATAATATTAAGTTTCAATGATAGTTCGATAAAATTTATATTATGTTCGGGTGTATACCATTTTTGATGTAGAACGCTTCATCGATCTTAAGTTCCAGGACTTTAGTTTCGGGCGTATAAGATTGTAAAATTTTTGGAAATATTACCTATGGTTGAGTGCAAAATGTGCAAATGTTATAAATGGGTTTAAAGCTATGTTGATATGCCCTATCCGACAATTTATTCGTCGTAATTATTATTATGTTTATTTATTATTATTATTATATTATTATTATTATTATTATTATTTAATTATTATTATTATTATTATTATTATTATTATTATTATTATTATTATTATTATTATTATTATTATTATTATTATTATTATTATTATTATTATTATTATTATTATTATTATTATTATTATAATGTATGAATATTACCATGTATTATTATTGTTTGTTGTATTTGATTATTATTATTATTACTATTTTTATATTATTATTATTATTATTAATATTATTATTATTATTATTAATAATGATGATAATAATAATATTAATAATAATATAATATTATTAGTAATAATTTTATTAACAATATTATTATTAATTTTATTAAAATTATTATTATTATTATTATTATTAATTTAGTTATTATTATTATTATTTTATTTTTATATTATTATTATTAATTATTATTTATTATGTATATTTTATTGTAATTATTATGATGATTGATGATGATTATTATTATTATTATTATTATATTTATATTATTTATTATTATTATTATTATGTATTATATTAATATTCTGAATTATAATTAAAGTGAACTGTACTTGCCGTTTTTATATAAATGTTTCTATTAATTGAGAAGTAATATAATAATAGGAAAGTTAAAGTAATTAATTAATAATAAAATATAACAAAAAATAAAGTAAATAATAATAATTAATAATGAATAATAAAGTATAAATAAACATAATAATTCGATTTACAGACTGTAAGGATGAGTATGGAAAAGGTTGAAGAACTATTTACTTACCCAACGTTTTCTAGTTTAAAGGTAATTATATATAATATATATATATTTATATAGGAATAAAGGATATGTTATATTTAAGAAGTTGCAACAAATATATGCATATAGCAATTTAGATAGTATATATATATAAGGAGCTAAAAATAAGAGTATATATTATAATATATAGAGTATTATATATTGGATTATAATATATTATATAAGTATATACTATAATCAAAGAGAGCTCGCGGCTCCGGCTTACGTTTGCGATGTTTGTGGCTGCAAGCGACCACTTTTTTCCATATTATCAAGCGAAGATTTTATTTTTTAATATTTTGTACACGAATTATTATTTCGTTAAATACATTATGCTCCGAGTTAAGGAAAAAAAACAAAGGTGGATAGAGTACTTTAATTATAGACTTTGTATATATTATGTAAGTATATTATATATATATAATATAGATATATATAGTAATTTTATTATATAGTATATAATATATATTATAGTTATGCTTTTATTATTATAGGATGGAAGTTAGCTATATATATAATATATATATATATATTTAAGTATTCATTATATATTATATATATTAAATATATATATATATATATATAAACGAGAAGGGGAGAGAGAGAGAGAGGAGATCAGAGCAAACGGGAGGGGAGAAAGTGATGAAGGAATAACGGAGGAGGGAATTTGAGGAGGCGCTTTAAGTAGAAATATATGTATATAATATAATATATAAAATAGACGTGTATATAGTGAATAATATAAATAAATACTATTTATATGTATACTATAATATATATATTTGATGATTATATACAAAAAGATTAATAGATATATAATATTATTAATCTCGTGATAACAAACTCCCAGGACAAGGCTTTCGCCCTGTCGACGTGAACCAACATTTTCTTTTTTATGGGCCCGATACGCTTAACCCTAGAGTCCGTAGAAGGCTAGTAGTGAAGATCATAGGGGCTATAAGATTAAATCATTGACAATTGTACAGATATATTGATTATATATATATACTAGTGAAATAACTATCAAGTATTATTATATTTATATATATGTATATATATATATATATATATATTGATATATATTTATATGGTGTAATGGCGTATAAAGCCGGTAGTAAGTACTAAGGCTTTCGATATTTCCTCGCGTATGCGATATATAGTTAATGCAACTTTTCCTTAAACCCGTAAGCTCATCGCTGGGCTACTCGACATGAAAGCTGTTTGAGTTAAAAGTTAATTAATAGATTTATCATTAGCCTAAGAGGTGATAAACCTCGTGCAAGGCATGTCTCAACTCAAAGTTTTTGAAAAATAACGATATAAAAAAAAATTCGTTGTAAAGTTTGGCAAATATACTGTCTTGTGAAGTTTAAATTTCGATAAATGTATTTCAATTTCATTGAAAATAAAAGTTTATATCCTCAATTTATATTATAATAAAGATATAGAGTGATTAAGTGAGTACATATCTAGGGATTTATATATATTCTCTTATAAATGAGGTAAAATTACGACATTATAATAAAATTATATTAAGTAGGAATCTCACTATATATAATATTTGAGTGTAATATATATATATATAATTTCAACATTGCAATAACCGCAATCTGAATTATAATGTTTTCCATGATACATGAATAATATGGTATGTACAGTACAGTGCAAGCAAGAAAAATCCTTGCCAAAAATAATATTTAGTATTCTCTAAAAGAGATATTTAAAAATTTATTATATTTATATATATATAAATATATAATATTATATATATGATATATATACTATTATATATATATAAGGTGATGGTCGTGTTGCTAAGAACTAGCTCTATATATTATAGAATATTATATAATAGAATATACATACTATATAGATATTATATATATATAATATTATAAATATATGGTTACGTAAATATATATATATACTATATACTTTATATAATGTAATACATTTATATTACTAAATTGTTATTAACTATATATATATTTTGAGCAGATGGGTTAAAGCATATGATTAGCAGGGATAAAATGATATAACAATTATATGATTAGGTGATGCAGGTGAAACTCATCTCGCATCCAGGCGGAGAGTGCGGGGAACACTATTTATATACTCAGAGATTCCGCCATTCGCAATCCGCTCATCCGAATATCCGCATACGCTCCGCGGATAGTTAAGCCCGTGCGAGTAGGTGTGTTCCAATCGTGATGTGTTATTATCCATGTCGAATTGATGATGTATAAGGATTTCGGAGAATTGAAACAAAAATACTTATGAATCTGAAAAATAAAATAAGGAAATGTGTAAATGAGTTGAAGGCAATTCAAAAACGGCTTCGAGATTTTCCATATTTACAATGTTTATTCAAGCACCATTATCCAACTCAGCATGGTGTATCATAATCCTAACTTCATAATAGATTGACGGAAAGACCAGATATTTTCAAAGTTTCGTATTTCGCTCAAAGTGTAACAATCTTATTATTTGGTGAAAATGAGATTACATGATCACACTGCATTAAGTTATGTGAACCTGTTTGAAGAAGCTTACCATGAGAGGATTCTAGTGCTCATACAGCTTCTGAGTCTCTTATGTGTAATTGACGATTAATATCAGGAACGCATAGAGAAGGATGAGAGCTTATTATTGAACCATCTTTCAAATGAAAATGATGTCGCTTTGGTTTTTTAAAAAGAATGAAAAGAATGTAAATATTAAAACTCTATGAGCGGTAGAAATAGACGCTTTGGTTCTGATGTGGAAAGACTTGAATTGACATGTTCATGTACTATTTGACAAGAAACAGGCTTACATTTAGATATCAACGTTATAAAGGCAAGTATTTTTTTTGAACAATATCAGCTAGTAACAAAGGCTGAGATCTCTCAGTTACATTCGTATGATGTGCGCAGATTCGAAGAAACTCATTATGCCGGATCCAGTGTCTTGCTGTATTCTCTAGCCCAGCCCATTAAAATGACATTAGAAATATTAATAGATGACAATCTGAGCAGTGAGTAACCTTAAGAGACCTTACATAGCTCATAGTGTAAAATCAATGAGAAACAGATTCGATCTGGAATGTGTTAATAACAGTCCAGTAGTTGTGAATGAAGAAAACACACCGCAGAAGGGCATGTCACCCAAAAGATGTAGTGCAACCATGACCTTTGAAAAACTGTCACCAAGAGAAAACGATTAGATTTCAACTGCAATGATCCTATCATTTGGTGGTAAGTTAAGCAAAATGTTTACCCACACTTGCAGTAAATTGCAAGGACAACTTCAATCCGAACTGTCTATTAATTAGCCATCCAATAAAAAGCGAAAAAAATGAAATATACAGACTGGACCAACATCTTCTAGTACAAGTAAATCACTTTAACAGATTCAACTGGATGGGAAAGAGACTTTTCTACACGGGTCACATTAGTGATGAAGACATACCAACAAGCATTATTCAAAGATGCAGTGCAAGCAATGATGAAAACTATCAACCAAACGTGATGAGAAATTCACTAACTATGAGTACCAAATCAAATGACGATCTAGCCTATCAGTTGGTGGAGTGGTTAATTAAGCAAATGCAATGTTTACCCACGCTTAAGTAAATTGCAAGGAAATACGCTGGCCTGTCCTCCAACTAGTGTTCCAACTGAGAGAGTATTTAGCAATGCTGGGCTAATATATGATGAAAGAGAAACAGACTCTCAGCAGGAAAAGGCAGAGAATAAAATTGACTGTTTCTCAATGCGCACCAACCTATGCCTGCGAATAGTGCCTGAATTTCAATACAGTATGTTGCGCGCAAAAAGATATATAGTCGGTGTAAAATCTCTTCATTAAGGTCGGGAGTTTTAGGGATGCAAGGTTGATGGGGTCAATGTGTGAGTTGGTCCCCGGTGGTCACACGCACAGTTGAGTAACGAATTGTATATAATAGTTAGTGGCGCGATAAAACTCATATTATCTTGAATTAATAGATAAGCGGTTATATATATATATAGAGGGTTATAAGTTTAGTTGAGAGAATTGGGGGAGGTGCTGGGATGCAGGACGTCTCCTCAAATGGGGTATATGCAGATGTAATTTGGCTAGTATATTATGTTGTAATGTAGGTATGTTACGAGCAGGATGTAGTGAGAATGAGTTATAGGTTGATTATCATTAGCTAAATAATGGCGCTGATATTTAATGAACCGAGACATAATATGATAATATATTGATGTTTTGTACTCGTGAGTCTCTCAAGAAAAGTATTGGATATTTGAGTGATAAAAAGTATTAGAAGAGGTTGATATTAAAATATGATCACTGATGATCACGCATGTAGTGCGCAGGATAAACAGCAGGATATAAAAATCACATTGGATTACAGTACGCGTATGCGTCGGCACTCACGGCGGATGCTGACTACATAATACATATGCCAACAGAACCTTCAGATTATTGTAGTAATATGTTAAGTAAATCTTACCAACCTTAATGTATATTATAATTATCTACGAGTGAGATCTAAAATAATCATAATTATATGAGTGAGGATAGATTAATTAATTAATCTAGGAAGTCACTTCTTGTATAAGGAGTAATTAGAAGTGGGTAGTAGTGTGCAAGTAGATGATGAGTAGTAATACCTAATACTCGTTATAGTAGTAGATTAGCATCTGAGCTCAGTATGGTATACTAGGGCTGTATAACAGCAGCTAACGTAAATATTTCATATCTATATATCCCCCTAATCTTTGAAAATGTCAATATATATATATATATATATTGGTGGTCATAAGTATGATTATTACAAAGTAAAGTGAAATAGAGTAAGCTCATAAAATTAATACCGATATGGGAGATTAGTGTATGACACCGATACTGTTGTATAGGGCGGAGACATGGATCGGAGTACTGGGTGAGCTATATATATTAGACAGTGAGAGAGTAAGTATATATAGAGTAATATATAAGTAGAATTCAGGACAGCGGAGTATAATGAATATGTGTATTTATAGAGTAGTAACATAGTGATTCGGATTAAAAGTAACTCTTAGAGAAGGGTAACATGTGGATATAGTGAGAAGAATACATAACGAGATCAGTTAATAGGATGAAGTACGTTAGTAGTGTATTGTAAAATCCTCAATTGTATTATATGAATATAATAATATATATTTAAGAAAGTCCATTTGACTATAGACTGACTCACACTAACGTACCATGAAGAGATAACTAACTAACTAACTGAATGGTTGTGGGACACTGATTATATAGGTATATTATACTGAGGTAAATTAATGCAGGGATAGAGAGAGTTGCCAGCAGGAGGTGTATATATATATATAATAGGTGGAGACGGTAAGGTTAAGTGAGACCGAGGGGATATGGCCGCAGAAGTATATATAGTAGTTAGGAGAGACACTATATATGTACGTAGAAGGATTCTAATTTGAGGAGAATCGCACGATAGCCTATCAATGTGAACTGAACTGGATGGAGTGGCGATTCGGATGGATTTTAGAACTAGATGGTACAGAGTAGAAGGTTTGTGACTATTATTTCATCTTCTCTTT
>JABUQX010029076.1:0-57500 GCA_015478945.1 Trachelipus rathkii
AATTTTGTAAATTTTGTATTTTGTGGTATCGAACTACTAAATGGCTATTCCTCCTGAAATACAAGTCGTAGAAAAGTTTTTTATATTTTTTAGATAAGGTTTTGTGTGAAGAACACTAGGGTGTCTTCGGTTTTGTAATAGCTGTTATACTTTTGGAATAACAGAAACAATCATTTTCTCTCTCTTTGAAATTTCTCAACCGTTTCAAGTTATTTATTTATTTTTATATATTGGGAACACTCATACATGGCTAGTCCTTCCTGAAATATAAGTCGTCGAAAGTAATATTTAATATTTTTAGAAAGGTTTTTTGTGTGAGGATACTAAGGTGTTTTCGGATTTGTAATAGCTGTGATACTTTTGGAGTAACAGGTTTTAATTTAATTTTGTGAAATTTTGAAATTTTTGGGAAATTTTTGTGAAATTTTCAAACGAGTCAACTATCAATAGTCCCTTCCTTCGGAATACAAGTCGAAGACAATCATTTTGCTCTCTTTTAGAAAGGTTTTTGTTGTGAGGAACACTAGGGTGTCTTCGGATTTGTAAGAACTGTTATACTTTTGGAGTAACGGGTTCTTAATTTATTTTTGTCAAATGTTGAGAAATTTGTTAAATTTTTGGATTTTTGCGTTCGTAATATAAATGGCTATTCCTCCTGAATACAAGTCGTAGAAAAGTGATTTTTGATATTTTTATAGAAAGGTTTTTGTGTGAGGAAACTAGGATATCAAAGGAATATCGCAGGCTTTCATGGTTTTGCGCTTTAGAGAGTTTTCTTTAAAATTTATTTTGTTAACAAATATTTTAATTCGTAAAATTTAAATAACTATTCATACATATAATTGGCAATTCCTCCTGAAATAACAAGTCGTAGAAAGTGATTTGATATTTTTAGCAAGGGTTTTTGTAGTGAGGAACAGCTAGGGTGTCTCGGCATTTGCTAATAGCTGTTATACTTGTGTGGAGTACAGTTCCTTATTATTTTTGTTCAAATGTTGAAGAGTTTTGTAAAATTTTTGGGATTTTTGTGGTTCGAACATATAAATGGCTATTCTCCTGAAATACAAGTCGTATAAAAGTGATTTTATTTTTTGAAAGTTTTTGTGTGAGGAACACTAAGTTGTCTTCGGATTTGTAATAGCTGTGTTATACTTTTGGAGAACAGGTTCTTATTTTATTTTTGTCAAAATGTTGGAATTTGGAAATTTTTGGATTTTTGTGGTTGAACAATAAATGGCTATTCCTCATGAAATACAATCGTAGAAAAGTTATTTTGATTATTTTTAGAAAAGGTTTTTGTTGAGAACACTTGGTGTCTTCGGATTTGAATAGCTGTTTACTTTTGGATACTGTTTCTATATTATTTTTTGTCAAAATGTTGAATTTGTAAATTTTTGGTTTTTTGTGGGTTCGAACATAAAATTGGGAAAATCTCCGAAATACAAGTTCGTAGAAAAGTGAGTTTTGTATTTTTTTTGAAAAGGTTTTTGTGTGAGGACCAATGGTGTCTTCGAGTTTTAATAGCTGTCATATTTAGGTAAAAAGTCGTTAGTGTATTCTTGTCGAAAATGTTGACATATCATGTAAATCATATTGAGATTTTTTGTTGGTTCGAACATAATTAAATGTGCAAGTTCCTCCAGAAATACAAGTGTAAGAAAAGTGGATTTTAATATTTTTAGAAAGGTTTTTGTGAGGAACGATTGGGTGTCTTTCGGATTGTGTAATAGCTGTTTATACTTTGGAGAACAGAGTTCTTAATTTATTTTTGCAAAAATGTTTGAAATTTGTAAAATTTTGGATTTTTGTGGTTCGCACATATACATGGCTATTCCTCCTGAAATTACTAGTCGTTAAGAAAGTGATTTTTATATTTTTAGAAGGTTTTTTTTGTGTGAGGAACACTTTGGTTTCTCGTAAGCGGTAAAAGGGTTACAGAGAAAAATGAAGACTATTTCGTTTGGTAATCCGAATTTGTAAATGTTTGAGATTTTTGTGACTCCAAAATACATTGGCTATCTCTGAATACAAGTCGTAGAAAAGTTTTTTGATATTTTAGAAAGGTTTTGTGTGAGGACACTAGGGTGTCTTCGGGTTTGTAATAGCTGTTATACTTTTGGAGTAACAGGTTCCTTATTTATTTTTGTCAAAATGTCAAAATTATTGAAGTTTTAGATTTATTGTCGTTCGAACATATTAATGGTCTATTCCTCCTGAATAAAGTCGTAGAAAAGTGATCTTTGGATATTTTTAGAAAGGTTTTTGTGTGAGGACAACTATGGGTGTCTTCGGATTTGTATAGCTGTTATACTTTTGGAGAAACAGGTTCTTAAATTTTATTAATTTTTGTCAAAATTTGAATTTTGGATTTTTTGTGGTTCGAACATTTAATGGCTATTCCTCCTAAAAAAAAAGTATAAGTATTTTGATATTTTAGAAGGTTTTTTGTGTGAGAACATAGGTGTCTCGGACTTTGTATAGCTGTTATATTTTGTGGAGTACAGGACTTTCTTATTTATTTTTGTCTAAATGTGAAATTTCGTAAATTTTTGGATTTTGTGCGTTCGAAATAGTAAATGGCTATTGCCTCCTGAAATACAGTTCGTAGAAAGAGATGATTTTCGATATTTTTGAAAGTTTTTGTGTGAGGAAACACTAGGGTGTCTTCGGATTTGAAATAGCTGTTATACTTTTTGAGTAACAGGTCTTTAATTTATTTTGGTCAAAATGATTGAAATTTGAATATTGGATTTTTTGTGTCGACATATAATTGCAATTCCTTCCTGAATACAAGTCGTAGAAGTGATTTTGATATTCTTAGAAAGGTTTTTGTGTGACAGGAACACTAGGAGGTCTTCGGATTTGTAATAGCTGTTCTATTATACTTTTGGAGTAACAGGTTACTTAATTTATTATTGTCAAAATGTTGATTGAAATTTGTAAATTTTTGATTTTTTGTGGTTCAAACATAATGGCCTATTCCTCTGAAATACAAGTCGTAGAAAAGATGATTTTGAAATTTTATCAGAAAGGTTTTAGTGTGAGGAACACTAGGGTGTTTTTGTATTTGTAATAGCTGTTATCTTTTGGAGTAACAGGGTTCTAATTTATTCTTTTTGTCAAAATTGTTTTTGAAAATTGGAAATTTGGATTTTTTGTTCGAACTATAAATGGCAATTCCTCTGAAATACTATCGTAGAAAGTGATTTTGATATTTTTAGAAAGGTTTTTCGTGAGAAAGAACAATAGGGTGTCTTCGGATTTGTAAGAGCTGTTTTACTTTTGGAGTAACAGGTTCCTTATTTATTTTTTTTAAATAAAAATTGTGAAATTTGTAAATTTTTGGATTTTGATGTTCGAATATAAATGGCTATTTCCCTGAAATACAAGTCGTTAGAGTGATTTTTGATATTTTATAAAGGTTTTTTTGTGTGCAGGAACATGAGTGTCTCGGATTTATATAATATCTCTCTATACTTTTGGAGTACAGGTTTCTTAATTTATTTTTGTCAAAATTTTGAAATTTGGAATTTTGGATTTTGTGGTTCGAACATAATAAATGGCTATTCCTCCTGAAATACAAGTCGTTAGAAAAGTTGATTTTGAATTTCGAAGGTGTTTGTGTGAGAAACACTAGGGTGTCTTCGGATTTTTAATAGCTGTTTACTTTTGGAGTAACAGGTTTCTTAATTTATTTTGTAAATTTTGAAATTTGAAATTTTTGATTTTTTGTGGTTCGAACATTAAATGGCTATTTCTCCTGAAATAACAGGTCGTAGAAAGTGATTTTTAATATTTTTAGAAAGGTTTTGTCAATATTGAACACAAGGGGTCTTCGGATTTGTAATAGCTGTTATATGTTATACTTAACAGGTTCTTAATTTATTTTGTCAAATGTTGAATTTGTAAATTTTTTTGGTATTTTTTTGTTCGAACATATAAATTGGCTATTTCCTCCTGAAATACAAGTCGTAGAAACGTTGATTTTATATTTTTAGAAAGGTTTTTGTGTGGCAGCACTAGGTTGGGTCTTTATAAATGTCAATAGATGAGAATAACATGTGAGCCCATGCTTTCTAATTTATATTTTGTCAATAAGTGTATAAGGTTTGGATAATTTATTGGAGTGTTGATGCCTCGATGCAGATAATGGCATTCTCTGAATACAAAGTCGTAGGAAAAGTGATTTCTATGATATTTTTAGAAAAGTTTTTTTGTGAGGAACACTAGGCTGTCTTCGGATTTGTAATAGACTTTATACTTTTGGAGTAACAGGTTCTTAATTTATTTTGTCAAAATGTTGAAATTTGTAAGTGTTCTGGGATTTATATGTCCTAAAAGATTAAATAAGCCTTTCTCCTGAAATACTGTCGTAGAAACAGTAATTTTGATATCTTTTAGAAAGGTTTTATGTGTGCAGGAACACTAGTGTTCTCGGATTAATTCTGTACAATCAGTGTTATATTTAAGGGGAGTATAGTACAGGTTCTTAATTTTTATTTTTGTCAAAATGTTGAAATTTGGTAATTTTTGGATTATTTGTGGTTCGAATTATCAAATGCTATTCCTCCTGGAATTAACAGTCTTAAAATTCTATGTTGATATTTTAGAAAGGTTTTTGATGAACGTCATTATTATTATCCAGCTGTTATAAATTTGGAGTTACACGTTCTTAATTATTTTCTGCTCAAAATGTTGGAAATTTGTAAATTTTGAATTTTTTGTTGGTTCGGAACATTAAATGGTCATTCCTCCTGAATACAAGTCGTTAGAGAAAAGTGATTTTGATATTTTTAGAAACGTTTTTGTGTGAGGAAACATGAGGTTTGTCTTCGAATTTGTAATAGCTGTTATAGCTTTGGGAATAACAGGTTCTTAATTTATTTTCGACAATATATTTCGTATTTCGAAACTTTTTCAATCTTATGTGTTTCGACCATCTATATATGGTTTTTCCTTCTGAAATACAAGTCGTGAAGTTATTTTTGATATTTTTAGAAAGGTTTTTGTCTGAGGAACACTATAGGGTGTCTTGGGATTTGTAATAGCTGTTATACTTTTGGAATAACATCTCTTAAATTTATTTTTGTAAAATGTGAAATTTGTATATTTTTTGGAATTTTTAGCGTTTTTAATATTTTTGAAAGAAAATTTCCTCCGAAATACAGTGTTCGTAGAAAAAATTATTTTGATATTTTTTGAAAGGTTTTTGTGTGAGGAAAACTAGGGTGTCTTCATATTTGTAATAGCTGTTATACTTTGGAGTAACAGGTTCTTAATTATTTTTTGTCAAAAAATGTTGAAATTTGTAATTTTTCGGATTTTGTCTGGATCTCGAACATATTTAAATGGCTATTCCTCCGCCTGAAATACAGTCGTATAAAAGTTATTTTGATATTTTTAGAAAGGTTTTGCATGGGAGTTTTTGTTTTTTTGGGAGGGAAACTAAGGTTGGGGGGGTGCCTTTTTCGGGGGGGGTTTTCGTAATGAGCTGTTATACCTCTTTGAGTAACGGTTCTTTCATTCTATTTTTGTCAAAATGTTTAAAAATGTAAATTTAATTTTTTAATTTTTGTGGTTCGAACATATAATGGCTATGTCCTCCTGAAATACAAGTCGTAGAAAAGTGATTTTGATATTTTTAGAAAGGTTTTTGTGTGAGGAACACTAGTGTGTCTATCGGAATTTTGTAAATACGCTGTCAGAATCATAAAATACAAAAACTTGAAAAATGTGTGTTGATTCACAATCAAATATTCAGGCATTTCAGAAATCTGATACTCAATGAATGGATCTTTATTAAATGTTTGACAATTAAACTGATTACATCTCATAACATTTAAATTTGGAAGATGACATCATTTCATATTTCACGCACACTTCATTCCACTATTTTAAAATTTCCTAGTCAGGATCTTAAATATTAAACGAAGTGAGTTAATTTATTAGTTCTTATTCTCTCTGGGTGGCTAGTTATCTTTAGACTTCTTACTAAACATACACAAAAAAAGGGAGCAGTACAGTACATTAAATTTAACGACAGTGTTTAAAAGTGTGTAAGACAAAGAAACAATTCCAAATTCCCCCAGTAGAGTACTTGAATGAATAAAATAGTGGTTAAGTCTGATGTTAGAGGATCTAGAAAAAAGTATTGTCTTACGTATTGAATTATGTGCATTCTCGAAGTAGTGTGTTCAAATAGCATTGGGTCACTTTAAAGTAAAATATAAAACTATATCATTAAGAGGCGACATATTTAAATAATATATATAATATGAATGTATATCTTAATTAGTACGACTTCTTTAGTTGTTATGTGATATCTCCTTAATAAGATCGCTATCATAATTTTACCACGGAATATAAATAAATGAAGCAAATGTAGCTTTTCGCCATTCAAATTGATAAAGAGTGTGAATATATAATGAGGTAAACACATTCGGTAATATGATAATAATATAGATAGAAGTGATTCTCGTAACGGTGATGAATTTAGTTGTAGTGGTCTCAGATCTGTTCTCCATAGCTATATCCTGCTATATAATAATATGATCCAGTGAATGGTAAAACCGCGTGGCCCTATCAAAACTCACGATCGAATTAGGACAAAACATAAGACAGTCATATCTTCAGTTTTATTACTAGAATAAATACTGGGGAGCCTCCTCAATATATATTTTACGACTCAAAAAATACTCTTTACACTTTGATATACTCTGGAAATATCAATCAGTACGATACCTCGTGGAGATCTAATGTCGTCCTCAAAACTCGTATCATCCATCTTCTAAAACAAATATAATTTGTCTCATAATAATCTTATTGAAAAACTACTGAATAAAAGAACATTTGATTTCCACACAATATAAGTATTTAGTCAGCATATCATAAGGTGGTAATAATCTTATATATATTTATATATATTTTTACACAGTTTACTTTCCGTTTCCCCTCTATCTACTATATTATTTCTCTCGCATACTTCAAGCTTTTTCTTATAGCCTAAAATACTTTAAATACACTACACTGAATTTAATCTTTGATATTTGACATATATATATTATATATTAGTATTTATTATTATTATACTCTATGATAAAATCTATCATCTTATTAAGACAGTTTGTTGGCAAACTTCAGTGAATTGACGAAACTTCGACAGTTTACTACACTAAAGAACCTAAACAGCAAAATATTAAATGGTCAAGATTGTAAAACGTAGATAGCATAAGACAAAACGATGAGAGAGAGTTTTGCAAACAAGGTAATATAAAACTAAATATCAAAAAGTTATTAAAAATGACAAAGAAAGAACTGCTTATCAACTACGAGTCTACGACAATATGTTGTTCAAATTTTAGTAAATAATATATTTGGTGGAAAAATGTTAGAAGTTGTACATGATATTCGCATGGGATGGGAAGAAAATTAGGACAGATTTCACATTTAATAACCGATATGCTCAATAAACTGAACGTCTATCAATTAAAATCACCTTGATAAATTTGAATTCATTTATTTCGAATCATTAAAACATATATATAACGTTCTTATCAGTTAGTGGCAAATATAATAGAATTTTTAAAAATAACTCACAATTGCCGCTGAAATATAACAGACATACAAACTTACAATTACCACGTGCATCCTCACTTGTAGGCTGTTTCTCTCTTTAAATTCAACTCTAGTGCTGTTTAACTTTAGAGGACATAATATCTATGATAGATCTGGAACCACGGCATATAAAGATAACAACTATAGTACCTATAACAAGGAAAGTGACAACTATACATACACTAATATCTTATATAGATAATATATAATATAGTATAATACTATATATATATATATATCGACTTATTTTATAGTCTTAGATATCTATAAAAATGATGATATATCACTTTAGATAAAAAGGACCGATCCTTGCTAGTATATTATTATTAATATATATATACGGTATATTGCTACTTATTATTACGGTACTATAACTATTACTATACTATATTATTTATACTAACAATGAGAACTAATATAAGTATATATACAGTTGACTTTATCTGATAAAGCTCATGACTATGAGTGAGAAAGACGAGGAGGTCCTTAGTTCTGTGCTCACTTAAAAATAGTAATCTATATCCATCTCGCGTAGACGGAAGTTCGAATCTCGGTACCGGAAATACTGAACCAGACTATACAAAAAACTCGACCCTTACTATAATATTTACGCTATTAGGTCGGAGATATGAGAGACCACACAAATATTTTCTTGTAATATTATAAATTATCTTCATCACAAGGCAAAATTTGTAGAGCCGAACAGTCATCTCTCTCTCTCATTCTCTCTTTCTACCTCAATCAAACACAATATCTTTCTCTACGACTCTCATTTTTTCTCTCATCATGATACCTAGACTCTCTCTACTCAATCTGTCATCTTCTCCACTCTCTCGATAGAGACTTTCTTAAGCATATGATGGCCATAAACTCAATTTGGATGCGACAAACCTACGAACACGATCAAGTATGGCTATTTCCAGATAAGTCCTGAGACGAACAAAGAGGCTTAGCTAATAAGCCTTAGATAATCTTGCATTACCATATATCAGACTTGGTTAGTGAATATTCATGAATCAATTTTCCCATGACCCACAGAACCTAATACGGTACGGTAAGAAATCTCCCGCCCTCAAACTAATATATATATACTAATTATCGTAATATATATCATTATACATAAAGTTATATATTAAAATGAGGATCCATAGTAGAAACGGCACACGAAGTCTAAAGCTAGTCTTTGTAACCTCTATTATAAGTTGTTATTATTAACGAGTTATTTATAGTATATAATAATATAATATAACACATTAAACACATTACTAATACATATATATAATACTAGCTAGTAGCATATTTATAGGAAGAATCTATATTTACCTACTCTTTACTTCCTTACTACTTAGCGTTACTATAGTTGATATATCTTAATCACTTTATACTATATAATATATAAAAAAATCAGTGTAAACGATGCTAGAAGGTACTGTTTATAGTACTAATAAATAATATGTATGGATAATATATATAACCATATAAATATAGTATAAAAGAAATACATCTTGTTATATATATATACGAGTACTCTTAATTAATTACTACATTCATCCATACAATCAATATAGTCAATAATATATAGTCTAATCATGATAAATAGTACATCTACTATATATATATAATATAGCATATATATTTTACTATAATTATTTTATATTCATAATATAAAATCATTAATATATATATATATATGGAATATTCTATATACTTGAGGTAATGTGTGTATCTTTAGTATTCTGTATCGTACTGTAACGATCTCATATAAATACATTTTAATATCAAATATTATCTAAATTCCTATATATTTATATATTATTATACATAAGTCTCATACATACTCTTATATAGTATAAATATAAAACGTGGTAAAACTTTATACTACATAACTACATACTGATATAATACAATACTAACCCCAATAACCAGCCATCCATATTTCCAGGCTTTTTTCTATATAACAAATGGTGGAAACTTCTTTTTAATTTTTTTTTAATACAAGAGATATCCGGCGCTTGAAACTCTGAGGCTAGCATTAAAAGAAACGTTTTTAGGTAACTGTAACCCACTGATATATATATGATACATATTACTTAAAATATAAAAACGCTATATAAAACCTATAACATATATATATTATACAAGGTATATTACTGTTATATACTTAATAATATTAGCATACTCACCTACTATATAAAGCAAGAGTATTGCAATGAACGCCGCGCTGGAAGGCATAGAAGATACACTTATGTCCCTATTAGTGATTATTAATAAATATATAAACGTTAAAAGAGAGATAATAACAGAATAGCTAAGATTAACCTAATACAAGTGTAAATAAGTAATTAGTTGAAAATAGCGTAAATATACGAGTATTATCTTTTATCTATTGTTCTACCTTAGACCCTTAGCTGACCTTCGTGGAGACACGCTCTACATTCCACGTCAAGTTTTGAATTTTTCTTTTTAGGTGTTTTTTTAATGAGTATTTCCTAGTATAGCTGTAAGTGCCTTTTCCTAACAGCACATTCTAAGTGGTAACAAGGAGCATGATCACAAAATGATAATAACGGGACCACAAGTTAACGCTATTTGTCACGGAGATCCCGTCAATCTTCTGTTAGAGTTTTTTTTCTTTATTTTAACTAAAGGAATACCCCAAGGGTAAACCGCAAGACTGGAAAGTCGGGACGGAGCCCTTGCATGCCTTTTGCTAAAGCAGGGGAACAGACAGGGTAGGATCTACTTTCCCTCCCCTCATCGAGTAAGGAGTGGTCTCCCGAACCCCACACCGCTCACTTTGGCATTTGTTGGCGTGTCGCGGGGGTTCCTTTCCGCCCTTCCCTACCGTGGTTATGTTGGAAAAGCGGTCTCCACGCCCAGCCCTCTGTCCCCCGTTCGGCTCGAGCCCCCTAGAAAAATAAAAAATTATTTTCGTTCATTTTTTGTTTACAATGTATTGTGAAATAGAGCTTTATAGTGTTGGCAGAGTCCCGATTTCCTAAATATGGATTGGCTTGTTTTTCTGTAACATGACGTACTTATTTGAAGATATTATAGATTAGTGAAACACAAAATGTTGTAATTATAATTGCTTTTTTCATTTTTTGTAATACTTATAATAATATACTCATGTATACTTCAAATATGTAATTGTGTTTTTTTCACTGTAATGTTCGTGAGAGTAGGACTTTTCGAGATAGTCCAATCATTTTTAAGAGACAATATTCTAACCCAAAAAATGTGATTTTTAAACTCTCATCGTAAATAACAATACTACTCGAACTTTTGAGATGCAAGAACGTACCATACTAAGACAATTCATTGTTTTGGTAGTATCCAGTAGCGTACGCAATATAAATATTTAAAAAAAAAACCAAAAACAAAAATCATACCTCGAATCGGAGTGCTATAAGCACTACAGAATATACCCAGAACCCTATATATAGTACTATATATATATAATAGTGGAGATATATACATACTATCTATATATATACTATTAGCGATAATACTATATATACTATTATATAGTATAATAGAGAGAGAGTATAGGTAGTATTATATATAAATTAATCTACTACTTTACTCTAAGAGAGTATATATATTATGGTAAGGAGTTGAAAGAATATAGTAACCGAGATGAGCTCACCAAGGTTACTGCTTATACTGTGCGCGGCGGACTCTGTATCCAAACAGTTTCCTAATAATATTAGTTTTTAAGTTAACAAAAAAAAAAAAAAATGTCAAACTAAACAAACAACTCCGCTAGTTTGAGTGTGATCTTGAACTAGTACCTGGCAAACTTTCTTAATTAATTAAGCTTGTGTTACCGTGAAATACTGAATTAAATAGTAATAGTCTTGTATTGTCTTTATATCTAAATATAAACAGAAGTCCTCAGGTCTCAGCAAGATCTTGTTATACCTACCATATTCTTCTCTGCTTAGAGCTAGCTATACGTAACTTAGTATCTCGATATACTACTATCAATAACAAACAATCTTATCCGTGTAAAACATAATCATACCCGTAATATGGATTTTCTAATTGAACGATAGGTTTAATCTTTAAAAGTGAATGACAACACATCAACCACACAACACACAAACCACCACACACACACACACCCCGGCGACACACACCACTACACACATCACACATAGAGCAACACACAACCACACACACACAAACACACACAACCACACAAACACACAGTCACACACCACACAGCAGTAATCGCATTGGGATGCAACCACTACCACACCTTCGTAAATTCGTAGGTAATTTTTTGCCATTACATATTAAATTGAGGGGTAAAAACTATTTTTTTAATTTTTTAAAAAAATAGTTACATAAACTGGGTTCGGGCTAGTTCACAAATTAAGGTATTTCTCAGATATACAAATCGTTGAAACCTTAATAAGTATTCTAATTAACTTGTCATGACGCAGTCACGAATTTCAATCACCAAGTCACAACTGACAGTAATAATAGAAAATATTATATAGAATACATAATTAATAACTAAATAATCAGTATACACTCACGCATACAAAATAATAATAACTACATTAGCTGATACTAATAATAGATTAATAATCAAAGATACAATCAAAACTAATTTAAATAAATAATAAGTTTAATAATAATATCAATTATAATTGTATATTCTCCAATATTACAACTCATATTTTGATCTTAATTAATAATATAAATTAATATAGAAAAATGCATAGTTAGACCTACAAATAGAAAAAGAAAAAAGAACAAGAGATAAATGAATAATGCTATAAGCAAGGAAGAATAAATAATATAAATTCTAGATCCACATATATCAATGTCTCTATCAGTTCTTTACACTCACCTTACGGAGCCGGAACAACCATGTACTTAAGCGGCTAAAGCTCTCTGCAAATACTCTTCTGTACTTTTCAATACACCTATTCTCTCTATTACTCCTACTCGTATCTTCTCATTCTTCTCTCCTTTCGCTCATTAGACTCACTCTCACCCCATCAGAAAAACTGAATACAATAGATAACAGAACGACAGTTTGAAGCCTCTTCGCATAGTTTAAAGGGGATAGGGCTAGCACCGGTCCTTTAACTCTTTGCTTGCAGAACTTCTGGACCAGCATTGGAAGAATCCGCCCTTACCAACACGATCTTCCGCTGGAGAGCTCTGGAGATAACGAGTTTTCGAGGCAAAATGGAAGAAGATGCTAATTCCAGTGAAAGGGGTGAAACCCCATCCTGAGTGTTATAACTCAAAGGACTAGAAATTCGGATTCCACCATCTGCGTATGAGTAATCAACTTTTCTAGAGTTTTCTCAGGAACTCATGAGTTTCGGGGCCAAAAAGGAAGAATAATGCTAGGTATCCAACGTGACCAGAAGCAAAAATCCTACGTGGGAGCATGGTATATAATATTAATAATAGGATATAATGAATAATAATAATAATAATAACTAATGACATCAATATAATTATAATAATATATACACCAAACAATAACATCTAATAATAAAATAATAATAATAAATAATCATAATAATCAATAATAATAATAATAATAATTAAATACAAAATAATTATTCGATATAATATAGGTAATTGATATAAAATAAAATTACTTATCACATAGTGATATTATAGATTTATAACATTAGAATAACCGATAATAATACATAATAATATAATCAATAATAATAATCATATAATAAATAATAATAATAATAATCAATAATAATAATAATAATAATTATAATAATAATAATAAGTAATAATTATAGATATAATAATAATCTATAATAATATCAATTCATAATAAATAATTATAATTAATAATTAGAATTAGAATAATAATTATATAATGAATAGATAATAATAATAATAATAATAAAATAATAATAATAATAATAATAATAATAATATTATAATTATGATAATATATAAATAATTACATACAATACCATCACATAATAATAAGACTGAAATATGTATAAATAGTTTGTGTCAATTACATAAAAATAGTTCAAATCTGATTAAAAAAAAAATAATAATTCAACCTTCAGATAAATCTATTTTTGAATAAATTATCTTTTTCAATGGGAGCCGAAGAACCGTTCTTTTCATCATGTTTAAGAAAGTATCCAACACTGTACTAAAAGATATATAATCTTTTACAAACTGTCACCATTAAAAATTCTCACAGAATTGTTGAAATACATAAATATAAATAAAATCGCATATTTATTGAAAAACGAATATACACTACGATAAAAACGAATATATAATATTTATTTATGCTATATACTGATATATATAGTATTATATACGTAACAATATAAAATATTTATAGTTAGGTTATTATAAAATAATAAACTATAATTATATATATAGGATATATATAATATATATATATTATATAATATCTATAGTATTATTAGTATATATTATCACTATATATAAATATACTTATATATATAATAATATATAGCATAGATGAGTCTGGGGGAAAGAGGATGTATTTGTTCCTTACAGCAAAAATTTCTCTTATAATTATTACTCACATCTCAAAAAACTACAATAGCATACAGGGAAAAGGAATGACATTGTTGAAATGCTGGTTCAACTTTTAGTGGCGCGAAAAATGTATAATAAAAAAAAAAAAAAAAAAAAAAAAAAAAAAAAAAACTCAGATCTAAGATATGTTATAGAATTTTTGTTTTTTTTTTTTACTAAGAATTACCCGCAAGGAGCTAATTACCGCAAGTGATCCGATCGGCAGGAGTCGGGTTCCATGCTCTGCTCCCGGGGAACTACGGGATAGGGCTATATTTCCTCACCCCTCCGGGGAGGGTCTCCCGAACACCCGCTCTTTGGTATTTGGGGTGTCCGCGGGGGTTTCGTCTAGCACCGGCACCACCGCCCTACGGGATATAAACGAGAGGGAGAGAGCACCGGCTGTAGTTCCCTCTATCGTCCAGAGCTCGAGCCCCCTACATTGCCAGTGTAATCCCTTTACAAATAAATTAATATTTAATTATATATATATCATCACTGTCCCCGCTCCTAAAGAAAAAAATAGCCAATCATTATTCTTATTTACTTATTATTTTTTTTTTTACAGCTATTAACTTCTAAAGAAATCATTTCCTAAAATTTATACAAAGGAGTTCAAAAATGTCCTTTCCTTTCGCCTGAGATAGATTATTGTAGTTTTTTGAGATATGATTTTATTTTTTTTTTTTTTTTTTTTCTATTTTTTTTTTTTTGTTTTTTTATATCGCCCACCTAAAATTGGACAAACACCAAGCATTCCGAACGAAAATGTATTTCGTTTTACTCGCCTGGTAGGGCTATTTGTAGTTTTCTTGAGATAACATGCACTTGGAATTAACAATGATATATTTGCTGTTAATTTGAAATACATATAAGCCTACTATATATAATGAGGGTATATATTACTATATATATATATAGAAGTATAACTATAATATATATATCTACTCAGGTTAGACTATATTATAACTATAATGATATATAATAAATATAATTTTAATAATAAACACAAAGAGAGTATAAGTATATAATATTATATATAATATAATATATATATAATACTATATAATATATAATATATACTATATAATATATATAATAATATATATAATATATGTATATATATATACTATTAAGGTCATTAAAAAACAAACCATCATCAATAGCGGTAACTCTATCTACTATATATATATACTACTATATATCAAGCGTCACTCTTAATATTTAATGATATACTATACCACTAAAGTCACAATGTTAACTTTTGAATTATAAGTATTCTTAAGAAGAGTACTCATCAGTAACTTTTATAGCACCAGAAAAATATAAAATAGCTCATAATTAGAATTAGTATGATTAATATCATTATTATGCAATTATATATATTTAACTTAATATATATAATATTATGGTACTATTTTAGATTGTATTTGACATATATTTCACAAAAAAAAAAGTTATGTTATACCTTTCCTAAATCAATTTAATTCTATTTGAAAAAACAGTCAGAATTGAGAAGAGACGAAAGAGAGCAGAGAGAGAGTCGGTGGAGAGAGTAGAGGCAGAAGAGACGATGTAGGCTAGAGTATGCAAGAGAGAGAGGAGATGCAGAGGAGTAGAGCGAGAGACGTATGAGAGGTCTTTTTATTTGTCTATAACACTAATCTGTCCATATCTTCGTTTATTTAAGACTCGAGGTGGTCACTAGGGAGATTTTCTCCACTTATTCTCGAAGTACTTTCTATATATATATAAAGATATTTTATAAAATGGCCAATTTATTGTCTACTTAAAAGCTTTGTACAGGCTTTAATTATCGATTCTTATTCACCTTATATCAATATGTGCGCGCGTAAGCGCACGAGCGCACACACACACACCCACCACTACACTATCACACAGCAACATCACCCAAATGATGTCAAGACTACAAAAAGTACCGTGCCATACGTGGATCTGCTTTGTTTCTAAAAGAATGAAACACAATACTTGAACACTTAATTACACACACAGCAACACACACACACACACAATATATATATATATAAATAGTATAATATATATACTTACCAGATAATTAACGTATCTCTAGCATCAGAGTGATATAATCTTATACTCCTAAAGATATATCTATATCAAATCAAGCCAAATTAACCCCATTTAATATATCAATCAAACATATCATTATATAATACTAATTCATATTTATCGAGGGTATATAATTAATTACTATATATCCTATATATACACAATTAACTTAAGCTTTATGACTATATAATATCCTTTCATGCACATAGGTGGTTACTTATTCAGGTTAGATAGCGCAAATAGGTTAGGTGGGTATTACATATGCTGCAGTTTGGTATTAATACAGCCTCTCGGGAAGCTTTGAAAGAATTTAGGTTAGGCTTAGCGAATGTGGGTTTTAATGGTTGAGTGACGGGTTAGGTCAGAAGTTAGTGTTCATAGGGCAATAGGTAGGTATTATAAGTTAAGGTTATGGTTTTGGTTAGGTTAGGTTTAACGTTTAGAGGTCTACGAGATTGAAACAACCTTGCTAAAGTATGCTTACAATAGTCAAGTTGTTTTATTAAGCAGCATGGGCAGAAATACGACAACGCAGAGATATCAGTCTCAGATGAGAAGAAATTAACCGACACATCGAGAACATGTCATCGAACTGTGTGTTTAGAGACAAACATGCACAAACACCCACACAACACACCTAGGGCTCTCGTCAATATCTTTCCTAGTATATTCATCCATTGTCAATTGCCAACTGCTAACGAATACACACCAATAAGATCGCTAACCACCCACAATAAGCAAAGAAATTCTAGCTAAGGTACACAATGCTAACTCACCTACAAAGTTTTAATCAAGTCTACGTCATAAGTTATAACATGCCGCTCGAGCCTTAATTAACTAACTAAAATGCCCGCAAATTGCGCTATGTAGTCAATAATTACAACCATGTAACTAAACACCTATACTTTGGTTTTAAAATCTCAATTGCGAACTTTCGCACGCGAGGCCTCAATATTCATTCACAATATATCCCAGTAATCTTAGATACATTTCTTAAATCGAATGAAGTTGGGAGGTCCACCGTGCCAATTGTCAAATTATTCTGATACAAGACCATCCTTCCTCAAGAAATTCAACAATCTTACTTTACTCCCTTCAGAATGAAATAATTTTGTTTACATCATGAGATGGCATTCCTTCTTACTTACTGTTTTCTTACTCAATCTTTCCGTTTGTATCTTTAAAACTTATATTAAAATTTATTTGAAGTAACTATCAACTCAAGGAGTGTAAACGTTATTCTAACATTGTGAGACTTGTTCTATAGTAACCTCCTCATCTCTTAGAAAATCTCTCTCTTTCTACAGCGACAGAGACTATTTTCCTATAATTAATCTTTACCTTCCAAAGTACCAAAGTGTCTAGATCCGCTTTACCTGTGTCGCTGCCAAGAGTCACACTCACTAGAGAAAATTCAGTGTGCCGCGGTGTTGTCTGTGGTGTGGCTACAAGTAATGTAGCCCGATTGCAAAGGCATATCACTCCTCACGTTATCATAATTTGTTCTTTTCGTATAAAATACGGGTCCTAACCTCTGCGATCGGTCTTCCGGTAGATACATTTGGGGCTATTTAAAACGAGTTGACTATCGTTCATAGTTCATTGCCTATACAACGGAAAGACTAATTACTAGTTTACCAAGCTACTTTAACTTTCGTCGTCTTTGTAAGAACGCGCACATGTGAGAGTATAATTCATTATCCCCCGGAATATGTTATTAGCCCTTCAAGGTACCTTGTTTCCAAAAACACTTTTGTATATGGAAACACTGTTTCAGATTACTGCTTTCTATTAAGTACAAGCTCTTCAGATTTAACATTTCGACTGCTATTAGTTTCAAACTTTCAGAATTATCATGACATAATATTAACGCTACAACTCCTCGAGGATACACACACTTTTTTCTTCGGTCAACAGGCTCAAGGCATATCTCCAATTCAATACCATCGTCGACATTAATCTTTTATCTGAGTTATCTAAAGCTCTGAATAACCTATTAGCATACACGTTTTCAACTATTTCCAAGATATTTTATTGGACACTTGTCTCCTAGCCATCTCAACTGTGGATATTATTTTATATCATAGATCATATTATTAAGATCTTATACATGTATTATCAGTCTATTATTTTCTCCCAGGCCATATCTCAGGCAGCATACTTTATCTCCTACTCATATATCGTTCTCGATACTTCTTGTTAAATCAGTCAGGTCTGTAAGTTCTGAACTCTAAATCTCAATGCTTTTATATTAATGCTGAGGGTACACAATATGATCCCCAGATACTGAGCAACCCTGTCTGGATAACACTCACTTCACTGTGTCCCAGGAATGGAGTACTCAGAACCCTTCTATTATAGTGAGATATACGCGCACATCGTCACTGCATATATGAACTCATCAACTTACCTTGAATGCATATCACAACTAAGTATTTCATAGATTCAAGATACTGTTAACACAACATGCTGATAGCTTTTCTTCAAACATTGTATTTGTCGGGAACCATCTAATACCAAAGGCTTTGAAGTACCATATAAGCTGAGATCCGTTCTGAGTGGACAATATAAACTGTCTGGTATAGTAATATACTTCAGAGGAAGACTATCTACGATAGTCCATGCTCCAAGACATATCATCTGGAATACGAAGAATTCAATCAATAACTGATGGACTGGTATGAGTGGGATAATGGCATAGTATTGCTCTATACTTGGCTAATGAAATAAGTTGATTTAAATTCATATAATTCTGGATACAAATTTGTTTTCCTATATTGACGCTATTTCAGTGAGTGTATTTTGACAAACTGATTGTACAACCAGTATGATGTATCGCACTATCAGTGAGCATGGAGAAGTAACATATGTCCCCTAAATCTTTCCCTTACATAATTCCTTGAACATATAATGCGTTGACATATACAAAACCTTCGTTAGGCGTCCTTGTTGATGTGGAAGGACATAACGCCATATTTCCACAGTCTACCTTATTGGCTGTACCGTCGCTTTTGGGTTTTCCTCTCTCTTTTTTTGCCGGGTTCTAGAGATAAGCCTCAAAGTGAATTAAACATATGACGAATATATCGCTACAAGAACACTTCACTATCTGTAAGGCCAGTATTGCGACCAGTAAGAGCATACGGGAAAGAGCCACTGTATAAACTTGAAGCAGCGGTGTGATTGAGGAGGTACCATAAGAACACTCGTACGGAAAAGAAGAGGAGCAAACTTAATTCTATGTTGCTGTAACCATTCGCAGGGATTTCGTGTACGCCATAGTATCAGAGCACACTTGGATAATCTGTGTGGGTGTGGGATCCTCGACCCGACACTCTTAGGTTGTAACTATTGAAATTTATAGATAACTTATCGCACTCAGAGTTACTTATGTTTCCTACTTGTCGCTCATATGATAGATATTTACATAGACGAGAAAGAGAAAGTATTTCTGAGCATACAAAAACTCGGTTATACAAGAGACTTTTCGAGAGACGGCTCAACTTCGTGCAGGCGTGAATCGAGTCGGAAGGATACCTACTACTCTTAGTGGTAAGCTAATTACGGATCGAGAGGTGGATTGCAATACCACAGCTCATATGATAGTAGAGAAGTCTGGGGAATCTGTTGAATACTCAGTTAATACATAGGGAGCAGATATAGACAGCCATTTAGTATAATAACTAAGTGATACACCGGACATAGTTTGATTTGTTCGCAGTTACGTAAACATCAACTGAACTTGTGATCACATACTCACACACCACATAATCGTAAAATCCACCCAAGATTTCCGTGTGAGAATTGACGTAATAGGATCAACTTTGCTCCACGCAATTGAGACAACGCTCTTGTTTTATAGGGAGTTTAATGTGAGGCCTCGACCCGTATGTTACGGTCTAGAATTTTGGGTCTGGATGGAGTTACAGGAATGGACTGCACAACCACTTATATATCGCGCATTGTACAGCTATACGAGGGCCCGCTGCAGGAAGCGCTAGCGCAAAGGATTCTATTGACTACTTATTTACCCCATACTATTCAATATGATAGTATAACTAATATAAAGTTATATTATGTAAATGTACAAGAATAGCTAGGCCTATTATAACTATTTACAATCAAATATTAATAGGTAGGGTATACTATTAGAATGATATAATTCAGGGGACACATATATATATCAATAGTAACTCTATATACATTCTCTCACTTAAATTATCTTATAAGTTAGTAGATAAAGTAAATATATAATTATTACATATAAGTCCAAATATTCACGCATACTACATGTCACAGGATTTTTCCACCACTTATATAAATTATCAGATTTATAATAAGTTACATGCGCACTGAGATATTATCAAATGGCTTAATATAACTCTGACATAGTATCACCCTAGCTTCGATGGAAACAAGTAATATGTCCCAAATCATTAACGAGATTACCACAGAATAGGTTAGTACCGCTCTGATCCACTTCTAACTATTGACTACTCAGATTTCAACGTGTTAGTATGCTCGTTCTAAAAGAATTCGCTTGAAACTCGCCTTCTCAACCAGTTAAGATCTTGATGAATCTACCTATATAATGGAATCGTCATCTCTCGTCATATGTCGATTTACATATAACAGGCAAGTTACGGAGAAACTAAATCAAGACTAATTCTCACGCTCTGAGGTATTCTTGGAAAAACACATCTTCCTCGTATCTCAACAGATTATATGGTCTGCCATAATCCAGGGAAGGACCTAATACACCATGAAAATTCGGAAGGAAAAACTGGGTTAGAACCAATTTGAAGACACAAATCTGGTTATTGAAAAGATATTCTTTTTAACTAAATACGCCAATACAAAAAGCTAACTTAAAGTACCTAACTGCTAACTAGACCTTAAACGATTATCAATAATACCTAGACCTAACCTAACTGAAACCTAACCTAGGCTCATCCTAAGACTAACCATCACCCTAGAGCATAAGCCATAGACCGTAGAATCATAAGCTCCGCACGATGACGGCGCTAACCCTAAACAGCTGAGCTGTACACTCGTAATCTCTATATAGCCTCAACCTCTCTTAAAAAACTTCTACCATAATACGATATTAACCCTACTCGATAGAAATCTATAACGCTAGTCGTCAAACTACTGACGTCAGCTTGCAGACGATGGGTCACAGTTACAAGGATATATTGGTCGATCGCTATCGTGTCGACCCTTTTGGCGCTTATATTCTGTCATATGGTGGATTTTCCTGATACTGACCAGTTTGACGGTTGAGCTTAATCACACCCGGAGGGAATTTCTGGGACAAAGAGTAACTTGTGTGTTGGTGACGCCGAACTCCTGAGCGTCTTATCCAAAAAATTTGATCACGCTTCAGGCTTCTTCCTTTGGAAGTTTCTTGCCTTCGCTTACTGATTATTTCTCTTGTTTTTTCTTTCAAATCGCTTCCCACATCGGGCTGTTGTTGGATCCTGGAATGGGATCTGATCTTCTTCTACTGCACTTCTCGTGTTAATAATGTGTGATGTTTTTCCAATTCACAGGGTTGAAGTTTCTTATCTCGCTATTTCGTCTTTTTCGCGTACTCCATATCATATAATAGATTCTAGTCTGTCTTACTTCCTAATACTTCTTAACTAAATCATATATCTCCCTTTAAGAAAATGATGGTAGTAGTATAAGACGATTCGAGCCCTTCATTTCTATGTTAGAGTACTTATATTTTCAAAGTCGTGAGTCTAAGGTTTTGAATGAGTGCTATAAGGACTAGTTAGAGTTTCCCGTTCTCGAATTGCTGTTTATGGTCCATTTGGAGGAGAATTTCTCGGCTCGAGGCGGATCGTCTGCAATACTGGTTGCTGGAAACATGGCACTTAATTAATTGAAACTCTGGAAACCATCTATCCCGCTCATATAAGACCCCGTGTTAGATACATTTATTTATCACTTTTATCTGGCTTAAAACAATAAACCCAAATAACATACTATACTCATGAGAAAACTCTCTATGACTCACAATGTTGTTAATGTGGGCGTCTAAAAAAATTTTGGGCATCTAGCTCCAGACGATGAGAATTTTTTCTCATTCGCAATTTCATAATTATTTCACACACTTATAGGGGATCTTTCTCCCACCTATCTGCCCTGTATACCCTTGGCATCATCCTGACTCTCAGGCTTTTGGATCGGGTCTAGTCACAAATTATTGGCTATAAACAAGGAAAATTGCATATTAGAGAACCTGTCAATAGTTGTATCTTTTTTCTAACTATCGCGCTGAATCCTTACACTTATGGTACTGTTGCGAAACGTCATGTTGGATAAGCTATTTGCCTTCTTTTAATCTATAGATTAATCTGGCTACCCATGGTATGTTGTAATAAGTATTATCGAAAACTTGGAGAGTACTGGACATAAAAATTCAGAGGGTACTTGTTACACTCTAGACGTCTTGTACAAAGTGTAGACGGGGCCCCGCAGTGGTTGCTACAAGGGTAGCCAAGTTGTCTAATGATTCTGGTTGGGATGAAATAAATATGCTATGGGGAGTTAGTAAGATCTGAGCCACCCTTCCAAAGTATATCATGACTTATGTCTCAAGTACTACTTAGTAAGTGAAGAGACGTGCGTAGTGTCATCTCGTATATATATATCAACCATAGACCTTATCATAGCCGCTGTGGTGGAAATTTTCTCATGCATTACACAAATAACTTTGGTGTGATTGACTTTTCGCTGACACTTCTGATATATTAATTCTTGCTGCACTTTCAATGGGTGATTCTACGAGTACCATACTTGTTCATCCGGCTTAAGTAGGCAATTTTTGTGTTAGGTTACGAGACATTTGAGTATTTTTTTTTCTATTTTTATTCATCGAGCAACATTTTGTCAGTATATTACGACGAGAACAATTCACGATTGTGTGAGGCTGCTCTCATAAGGCTGTAGCTGAGTGATGGTGGTTTCAGCGTATGTTAGTATATAAGACTAAAATAATAATAATAAGCTGGTACATGCAGTTTATAATATATATATGATTAATTAAAATGTTAAATTATACGTAACTTGAGAAAGACATACATATACTTACTTATATACTTATACTAATTGAGGATTTTATGTATTATCAAAGTAGACTTAATTAAATAATATACTATATAATATAATTAACATTTTGATAATATAATAATTAATCTATTAATAGTATATATGTATATATATTACTTAATAATTTAATGAATTATAATATCAATCCTATCTATTTTATTATCTATCTATCTGATATTATTATTATTAGTGATGGTATTATACTATACCCCTAAAGAAAGCTCATATACTAGTATAAAGTTAATGACTTCCTTATATTACGATAGTATAAAGAAAAATATTTTACTTAGGTCGATCCCTAATGTTATAAGTCTAAGAATAAAGTCTGGATATAAGGCAATGTGAATTGTATTATTTCAGGTAACATTATGATTATTAGAATTACACTATATAATTTATATCTAATTAATATTTAGCAACGTTACTCAATAATTTTTTCTTATTCCTAGAATATTTTTTAATTTAGAGGATCACTTGCTTATGTTTTCACACATAAATAAGGTGGATAATTCGTATACATTATGTTATATGTTAATTGCCGTTCGTTATGAGAATCAGAATCTTGACAAACCTTCTACCATCGTTGATAACCTAATTCAGTCTTGATTTTTGATATAATTTTATCACATTTTATGCTGACAATGAGGTGAGGATTGGTGTTCAGAATTTACAATATAATATTCGTTTGTGAGTTTCTGTTCGTAATATATTCCTCCGTGTATTCATATATGTCTCTACGAGATATTTACACTGAGATTTCAGGCTCTGGCTATATTTACGAGCGATATTCGAAATCCGAGGTAGTAGCTGTAGGATTCCTGGTATGCAGAGAGTTCGGATAGCGAGGCCTGTATACACTATAGCTGAACACGGATTCGTTAAGTTCGATATTCGCATGATTCACATAGATCGTTGCTGGACTCGCTCAGTGATATACGGAATCTTCGGATTTCTCTGAGCATTTTGTTACCGAGGCTATACCGCACATTGGATCTCTCCGTGATTTCACTGCCTAAGACTCACACACGATCTGTAGATTGGACTATTGCAAATCCGAGTATCTCATAGATCTTTTGTTTCAATAACGAAGAGTTCTCAAATTTACGAACATGTCAAGTGCAAAAATATTTAAGAAAATCACAGCGAATACGTGAGGCAAATTAGTAATATAATTGGACATCTACTATGTTAGGTAGCAATCCACACGGAGTGTGGCTTGACCCTGGTCGAGGCTCTGGCTATAGAACCAATCATACGATGCACGATATTCATACTATTCTATCCACTCGTTTGGTCCTCATGAGGGTCATAGCGGCCATAGAAGAAATAAGTTACTTGAGTCTTGAAACATTGGAAAAACTAATTAGCATTTATTAGAGAAGATAGGTTAGGAGTAGAGCAGACATGAGGACAAGAATTAGTACCCCTCAACTGAACATACTGTCGCCAATTTCCAACCTCCTCTTAAACGGTACTCAATAATAGAACATGGACGATAAAATTCGGAAATTATCAGACCGATTTTGTAACAGAAAATATCCTTGTAATAAGGCTGTATGATTTTTTGCCCTCTAACAACGTAATGTTATTTTTGGATGTTCTTGTCTTCTGCGTCTGTTAAGTAATATTCATTTTCAGAATATTGCAGTTTTTTCTACCTAACTACCATGTTTTTGACATTTTTCGATCCACTTCCAGAATTTTTTGCGAAATGACTTCAAACTTGAGGTATGGCATATATGCGGACCATTATCCTATTGCGAAAAATTCAAGAAGTACGTCTTTTTTCGATATTTTGAGTAATATTGTGCTCAGCGTTGTCCATTTTTTAAAAACCACTTTTTTTGGTATTTAAAATTGAAAATTAATTGGATAACTTTTAGTTGGTTTCTTGGCAACTTTAAGAATCATACGCAATTTTATTTCATTCTGGCGCATATAATATAATCGATGAAGAGAGCACTATATCATTTTTACTTAAATATAATTTCTTGTTTTTAGGCTCATTAGCTTTGGAATTGTTCTTGGAACCATAATTCTTTCAAAAAAATAATTCTTTTATTTGGAAATTTTATAATAAAAATTCTTTTGATAATACTAAAAATTATCTAAGTAAAAAAGAATGCATCTCCCCGTTTATACAAGCCCCTAAAAAATTATTGATGTTGATTCGGATGAGTAGAAACACATTATATCAAGTTCTACGAGTTCTCGAGGAAAATTTCAACGCAGCCGTCACCTTGAGCAAAGTGATTATATTTTTGGTGTCGTAGTGCATTTTTTCTTACCTTCCGACTCAATCGATACTATATTTCAGGGCTGTATATGTCGGACGGGACGGGCATACTCTATTCTTCAGAGGTATAATACCTTCTGTATGCTTCAAGTGAAGATAAAGTCTATTCTTTTAAAAATATACTGGCTCGAAGATTTTTGTGTTGACACAATTTGTCTTTCAGAGAAAATCTAAACTCTGCGCATATAGATGTATAAATATATACGTTACTTAGACGAAATAATATGATCTACCACTAGTGTGAGATATATATAACATGCACCTCTCCTGAAATTAAAATGATCTAGATGTGCGCTATCTGACAAACTTTATCGTGCCTGTCGCCGTTCTGCGAGAAAGCGACAAGAGAGAGTTCGGAATGTTTGCATATTTACCAGAGTCGACCCCTTATAAGTGATGCTTTCAGATGGACAACACGCTGAGCACACGAGGAGAGTAAACACTCGAATAAGGTAATTCGTTCTGGGACATATCTTGTAAGTAGATACCGGACCCCATGCTAAGCAGATATCTCAAAGTTGTTGTTCTTTCCATATTTAATTAAATTGTTTTCTTCTTCTTTTTTGTATTCTTTCTGGGAGTGGGTGAGTCGTAAAAATGTCAACTCAAAATTACAGTCCGTCTTATTTAGAAATATATCCTGATATAGAACTGACTAAGAACACACGAAGACTAACTGATCGCGACACATATATCAACGTTCACAGGAATGGAAGCAATAACACGAGTCTATAGGTGTGCGCGCTGTTCATGGGAGTTCGATATTTGACGCGTGATAATTTTCTGTAAATATCACGAGAATTATTATGTTCCATATGTCGGATATCATGTAAGGGAGGCGAGATTATGAAAATTGACGGCTATCTTGATAATATAATTAGTAATTGAGATGTTACTTCTTGTGAATTAGCAAAATATATTATTTTTTAATTGTTTGTGAGAGAGCACATGTTATGCTGCTATTGTTTCTTCTAGATAAACTTTATCGTTTTATGTTAATTAGACTTTTTAAACAAAATTTATATAAACAAGGGTAGTAGCTTCAAGTATTCACAAAGTATTAAACAAAGGTTTTAGTAGCAGTTTTAAAGGCTTATGGATAAAGGTGTAATCTAATACACACGCTCCACGACACGAATCACACCATCACAACAAAAATTTATATGGATACCTAACTATATAAAATCACCCCTAAGCTACCATGAAGCAGTTAGGATGTATCACATAACTATACGTTAGTTAGCTAAGTAACCTATTTGTTATTATTGAGCGTAGTCTGGATTGGAGAGGTGACGTAGTTTTTATATAATACCTGTATATTATATCTAATATATCTTGATACGCTGATCCGATGCTTATGTATCACTTTTACCATCAACTAAAATCAGTCATATAGTCTAGGATTGGCGTCGCCAGCTCTGAAGCTAGGGTGGTGCAGCTTAATATGATAGAGTCTCTCATGAATATCGAGTTTTCAGCACGCACACTTTAATCTACTCTATATCACTTAGAACAGTACAGATTACACTATAAGTTAACTATAATTAATAATTGTGCTAGATGATGGCCTAACAATCACCGCTGAAAATCCTTCTATAAATATAGTATGCAGAGAACTCCAACAATATATATTATAAACTAACTGAAAAAATGGCTAACGAGCAGAATGACTGCATCTCCTCAAAAATAGACTATTACCTTACTTGCCCCAGACAGAAGAGAATCTAATACCCACCCAGAAATATTCCTATCAAACGATAGACTACCTCTCAACAAATAACCCACCATCCTAGGTTTGACCTATTACGCTCAAATGACTTACCCCACCCCCACCCCCACATCAACAATATTACTTCACGAGCACAAATTTAAATGCACTGAAAGCACTAACTGGAATAAATTTTGGTCAATATAGAGAAACTCATAATAGTATACAGACAATACATCCGCCCCCTCCTAAATTATGCATCATCTGCTTAGGCTCCCACATCCAATATCAAGAAACTAGAAACCGTACAAAATAAACCTCTCAGGATAATGATAGGCTGCCTACCCTCCACTGGAAACAAAAATTCTCCCTTTAAAAGCCCATCTTGACATGATAGGCAAAAATTCTCCCTTTAAAAGCCCATCTTGACATGATAGGCAAAAATTCTCCCTTTAAAAGCCCATCTTGACATGATAGGCAAAAATTCTCCCTTTAAAAGCCCATCTTGACATGATAGGCAAAAATTCTCCCTTTAAAAGCCCATCTTGACATGATAGGCAAAAATTCTCCCTTTAAAAGCCCATCTTGACATGATAGGCAAAAATTCTCCCTTTAAAAGCCCATCTTGACATGATAGGCAAAAATTCTCCCTTTAAAAGCCCATCTTGACATGATAGGCAAAAATTCTCCCTTTAAAAGCCCATCTTGACATGATAGGCAAAAATTCTCCCTTTAAAAGCCCATCTTGACATGATAGGCAAAAATTCTCCCTTTAAAAGCCCATCTTGACATGATAGGCAAAAATTCTCCCTTTAAAAGCCCATCTTGACATGATAGGCAAAAATTCTCCCTTTAAAAGCCCATCTTGACATGATAGGCAAAAATTCTCCCTTTAAAAGCCCATCTTGACATGATAGGCAAAAATTCTCCATTTAAAAGCCCATCTTGACATGATAGGCAAAAATTTTCCCTTTAAAAGCCCAACTTGACATGATAGGCAAAAATTCTCCCTTTAAAAGCCCATCTTGACATGATAGGCAAAAACTCTCACATTAAAAGCTGATATTGACATGATAGGCACTGCGTTCGATAAAGTTCGTCACTTCTTTTTGATAGATAGACAAAGTCTTGAACGAAAATATATAAGCAAAGCACTTCATTGATATACGGATAACATTTATCAATATCATGGATGGGTCACATTTACTTCCAGAGGTGGGAAAGCGAGGGACACCAGGCGCCCCTCGATTCGGGCCTAATTATTATTATCCGCGGGTGTGGGCTGGTAATGAGCGGGAGGTTGTCGGCCCGGTAACTAGTCGATGTGTTGATCGTAAGGTTACGAATGAATTGGCTGTAATTGTTTTCTTTCCAAGCATCAGTATTCCGTACCATGCTTTCAAAGGGAGCGGTACTTGTTACTATCGCGCTTGGGAAGAGGTAAGAGTCGGAGCCACGCTGATATAAGCTGTCAATTATAAACCGTAAAAATGTCAGTATATATTAAGTATTAAGTTAATATATATATATAATATACTATATATATATATATAATATAATTATAATATATAATATATATATATAATATAAATATTAATATTATATTATTAAATATTTAAATTATAATTATATATTATATATAATATTATATTAATATTAATATTATATATGATAATTAATAATATATATATATATATATATAATATATACTAGTATATATATAGGGTATATAATAGTTAGGTATATATATATTCATGTTTATTCTACAATTTAGATCCTGATATAAAAAGTAGTGAGTTAGGGGGCGGGGGGGAATATAATAGGTTAGGTTTAATGAGTTATCTTTAAATATTTATGGTTGTTGGTAGTGATTTATGGGCGAAGGGACATGTTTTGCAATTTTTAGATATATATATACTGTTTTTGGAAAGTTTAGGAAGGCGTGGGCATAATCGTATGGGGTGGGGGGTGGGTACGTACGAGGAAATTCTATTTATTACGAAAGCATTATATTACCAAGGCATTCTATTACTAGGGTATTCCATTACGAAGGTATTCTATTTCAAAATCATTTTATTACGATAGCATTTTATTAGGGGGAACATTAAATACATTTTTCATTATGATTTTTTAAAATTCCTTTAATTCCATATTTTCTTATTTTGAATATTCTACTTTTGTCTTCACCATTATCTTATTATTTTTTACTCTTATTTCAAATCTGCTTCCATTTTTGCATCTAAAACTGCCTATAGACTTCATATTTTCTATTTCTATTTCTATTTTATTTTTGTTGATCTGGAGTGGGGGTCCTCTCTATTTTGTGAAATTAGCAAATCTTATTAATATCATTCCATTGTTTTATCTTTTATCCTGTGGACAATACTCAAATATCCCCTTATGACCTCAATATAAGCAATATATTGTCTTGGGAACCTCAAACCATAATGTTAAATAGTGAAGCTTCAGCGTAAATGTTGAGAATACTGTCCAGGCAGTGATATTTTTCTTTTTCACTGTTATTTTTATCTATAGTATATAGTTACGATTAAATAATGTATTAGACCTCGGCTTAATTGTACGAAATACTGCACCAATATTTTGGGTGGTTCCAGCCCCACCTACCTTCGTCTACGGTTGAGTCCATAACTAAAAAACTTATTAAATTGCTCTTGATATTTACTATCTAATTTATTTGGCTCCTTATTAAAATGCGCTCTCATATATTTACTATCTATTTTATTTGGGTTTTCTTATCAGTGTAATTATCAACGTGGTTCATATATGTGATCTAATTTATTTGGCTTTTTATTAAATTGCCCTTGATATTAACTACCTAATTTATTTGGCTCCTTATTTTTATATCAAGAGGTTAATTGATGTTTTATCTTTTCTACAGGTATTAAAATGTAAGATTTCTAGAGGGCGCTGACTATTTGCGTTCCACTTTAACTACCTAGCTGCACATATACGATACAACATCATATTGAATAGAATTCATTATGAATAGAATATAAAGAATGGCAACTCTAAGTTGGTTTGTTGTACGTGGTATACCACCTTCTTTCCAGCCACTTCAGAAGTGTGGAATTCTCTCTGTTTCTATTTACTTCTCTAGTGTGAAATTCCTTGCCATATTAGTATTAAGCGTCGATGTTGTTGAAGTATTTCTAGCCTATCGCGAGAGAATTTATTTCTTTGTGAGCTCACAGCACTACGTATCGGTACAATTTTGCCGATACCCTTAACACGTATATAATTAAGCTTATTCCTTAATAGACGCTAATATCTCTCATGTGCCTACTCATAAACATAGACAAAAATCTTGCAGTGATTTCAAGGTAGAAATAAAATTGAGAGACTAAGCTTTTATTTCTTGTCCCGTTTTGAATGTGGTTTTTCTCATGTGTTGACATGAGCTCCGGTGTATGTAAATTTTTTTGGCCGGCTCTTCTGCGAAGGCTCCTTCACGCGTAACTATTTTGCACTCCGGCTTATTGTCCATAATACTCTATTCTCAATTCTGTAACCTTAGTTTTGTGTTTTGAGATGGCGCATATGTATGCAAACTGGACGTACTCTGACATTTATTTGACATATATTATATCTATTTTATATATAATAATTTTTTATTATTTAGTATTTTTTTCTGGCCTGATTCAGATACGATGTGACTTCTATTCTCATCACATGTTAGAAGAAGCTTAGAATGACAATAGTCAATGCGAAAAAGTAATAAATAGATACTAAAAAAATTGAGAATAAGAGTAACATATACACAAAGTATAACATAACTCAAACGTAATCAATATAATATAAATTTAGTAGTGATATACAGAATTATTATGATAATAAATTAAACCGCGATAACAAGACTCACTTGATATGTACTAAAATAATTATTGATATATCTACTTTCTTTATAATTTTACATAGAGTAATGTACAACCCTTTATTTGAATATAATGATTATTCATATCATATTGTTATTTTTAATTAATAAGTATTTTAAATTAAATTAATATTAATATGTTGTATACTATTATTATTGAGCTGTTTAGAAAATAGGTTTTTGATCTGATGTGTCGCTATATCTAAACTACTCTATTATTATTATTATTCTGCTAATATACTAACATTATATTTGCTATTATATATAATTAAATTAATTTATTTTAATAAATGTTATTTGAATTTTTATGAAATATATTGTTAAGCTATGTAATCTACAACAGAGAGAACAAGCAATCATAAAAAAACACAGCTTAAGCACACCAAAAACTCACATAAAATTTAATTATAAAGATAAGAGATATTCTAGGTGTGTACTTTGGCTGTAAGTGGTAAAGTAGAGCATGAGCCAACATTCTCACGATTATAGAATTATCTATCATAGTCTATTATATAACCTCATATACTAAAATTATAAATTATTTAAAATGTTCTGAGTGTGGCTACTGAGATGTATGATGAAAAATAATAAGGACTTTACGGAAAATGATGATTTGTTTACTATATAGCATATATAGCAAAATTTACCAATTATTAGGCGATCGGAATGTGATGAGAGATGATGTGCAAGAGATAGGGGGCGAGTATAATAAAAGTATCCCTGAAACCATCTTTGCAATTCTTAATATCTGATGTTAAATGTATTATAATTGATTCATGAGTAGTGACTATAAGAATTGTGTAATCAGCGAGGAAGCTTAATATACATCAACATGCTTACGCATAAAATATAAAAAAATTTATTAAAGTTCTGAGTGTGACTATAGTGTATAAATACAAAGGCAAACTTAAAGACAAACTCAATCAAATGCTATATCGAACATAAACTATAATAAATACAATTAAAATTTAATTTAAATTGATTTCTGAGTGGTGGTACTATGGGTGTAATAGTAGAGAAAGAAGTAACTTATAGTATATTAACTAATATACAATGTTATCAGCATCAAAATATATAAATAATTAACTGTAAATTCGTATTACTGAATGATGGTGGCTATGAGTGGTATAATCGGTAAATGTAGCACCTAGCTTAATAATACAGATCCATATTAAATGTCTTTATAAAAGCAGAAGCGTAATATAACTGTATTTTAATGTGTTCATCTACTATTTTGGCGAATCATAATAATCTGTACTACTCAATGAACTTAAAAAGAACATCTTGAGCTAAGTAAATACCTAAAATTAATACAAGAATATAACAATAAAAAAGTCAGCCACATTCTGTGAAGCTGTGGATAACACTTCTCCATCTGCACTGTCAAATACATACCGATAAAGACATATACTTACAAATAACGTACAAACTCTATCACATTTAATGAGAATTAATTGTTGAAAAATTAACATAATAGCAATATAGAAGCATCCAAATATTGGGAACACAACCCAAACGCAATAGAAGCAAATAACTCTACGCAGTACTACATACTATATTTAATAATATATAATATATATATATAATATATAATTATATACTATACGACTATAGATTCCGCCATAACTAAAAGATCGACTATAGCACATATAAACAGACACGAGGAATTAATTGTTAAGTAAAAGAATAAAAGAGAAAGAATATGTGCACTATATATATATATATATATGATGATAATAAGGGATACTAATGGGATGCGCATGAAGTATCAGACTACATACTTGAAAGTGATGAAAAAGAAATTAATAAGCCGAATAATAGATCAGAAAATATTCATTATGACAAGTAATGTGGAATGACATAGACAGAGATTTATTTACCTATTAATTATTCATTTGATAATTGTTTAATAGAGAAGTATCGTAGGAAATATATAGATAAAAAGTATAATATAAAAAATATAGCTTAAATATTATAACTCCATTAGACTATAAGTTACCTATATATATATAAGGGTGGTAAAATAATTAAATATAACGTATGCTGGAAATGAGCTCCATTATAATGCAGACAGAGTGAAAAATGAATATATTAGTAGAATTTGAATAAGGAGTAAAAAGGTTGTTTATCTGGCGAAGGAAAGAAAGCTGAACGTAGCTTGGGGGTCATCTAGTAGGTTTTATGGGCTCATGCGCATAGGATAGTGAGGTAACCCATTAAGAAAGGTTAAAATTTAAAATATAAAATAATATAATTATAATATATAATATATATAATTATTATTAAATTCGTAATTTTGAATTTACTTGGCTTAATGAATGCAATAATTAATTTCATTAAATAAAGAACTATATCTACTGTTGCAAAATTCAGTTTCCAACAGCAATCATAAAAAATATATCAAGAAATATGAATAATAAGAGAAGGAAAGATAGTATAACAAGTAGTGGTATTAGTAACTACGCTCTGCTAGTAAATATTAAGGAGGAAGAATTTTATTGTGGATTAATAGTTAATATATATATGATAAGGAATAAATCAGTGGAGCATATCATTCTACGAAGCGAACGATTGTCAATGCAGAAGATGGAAGAGTGTAATTATAGACTGCATCCAATAGACAATCATATATATAAGTAACCAATTAGGACATACGATGCAACTCGAAAGCATTATATAATAAAGAGTAGAACATCAACAACTAAAGATTGTTAGAGTGTAGTCGACCAAGACTAACAGAAATCTGTCCTACATTCTAAGCAGTAATTAGTATATATATCAGACTTATACTGCTAAATATAGAACATATATATATATATTATAACTGAAAGGTCTCATAACCCATATCTATTAGTTAGCTTTTTAAATTAGTGCATTAATTAAATATAAGTATAATATATATCGGCCGATATAGTACTAGAAGTGGCTAACTACTAGGATAAACTAACAATTCCCCCGGAATATATGGAAAGAAAACGAATGAAGGTGCTGCTATTTTATACTATATGATTCTGGTCATCCCATTACGGATGTAGGCTAATCTGCACATATAATTAACACATCGAGGAGCATTATTAACGTAGTCAAGGAATAAAGAGATCAAAAGTGTTATATATATAAATATATATATATATATATATAATCAGAATAGTGAGTAGAATATGAGATTATATATAAGATTGAATAACGTGAATGGCATATATAGAAAAGGGACAAGGAGATATAAAATAATCAAAGAACTCACAAACTGAACGATAAATATCAGAAGTAATTAGTGGAACATCCATATTACTATAATGATAACATTCAGTGGTGAGATTATCCCATTAGTAAGTTTATGAAACGCTGGATGTAATATAATAGCATCGAATAGAGTCTTATATAAAATACCATTCTAGGAGAAAGCTCCCAGTACTGTCACACACTGGGCACTATAGTATAACTATAGAGGCTTTAATATGTAGTATGTACGAAAGAGCATTATCATGTATCAATTACTATAGCGCATTGTGTATTAATAGGATATTTAAGTGGTAATAAAAATCTTTATAATTTATAGGAATGTATCCTTATGTACATAAGGTATTTGACCAACGGACCACTAAGATACTTATATAATAAGACTTTATAGATCTTCAACTCAAAATAACCGCCTTAAAAGGGAGAAAAGGAGGGAAAATATAAAATAAAATATTTACATGTTCTGAATGTGTACATATTAGTGTGAAGCTATAATCAAGAATAAGAAAGATAAAGTAGACACATTCTTAAGTATAGTTAGTCATTATATAATATGATAACAATAATGAATAGAGGTTAAAAATAAAAAAAGATTTCTAAGCATTTTAAATTTTTATTTTATGGCAAGAAATAATATGTCGTATATATAATTTACATATACACGTATAGGCTAGATGAAATACAATATCAGCACTTATTTTATTAATTTTTTTATACTGGGTAAAGATAATATTTCGGAATCAAGTATAGATTTTTAATATTTGAAATTTTTATCATACATTATTTGTATTTATACATTAATTATTACATTAAATTATATAATTAAACTTGTTTATTCAATAATACTTATTAAATATATAATTGACAGTGAAACTTTTATTTTCTTAATCAATGTTACATTTATTAATGTTATATTAATAATATATATATATAAAGCATTCAACAATATTATGATGTACAAATATTCGTGATAAAAATGAATAAAAAAAAAAATGCGTTTTTCTAAAGGGCAGGTTCAATCTCTCTCTTCAGCTCTCGTCTCTTCTCGTCTCTCTCTCTCTCTCTCTCCTCTTCTCTCTCTCTCTCTCTCTCTCGCTCTCTCTCTCTCTCTCTCTCTCTCTCTCTCTCGTCTCTCCTGCCTCTCCATGCGTCTCTCTCTCTCTCTCTCTCTCTCTCTACTCTCTCTCTCTCTCTCTCCTCTCTCTCTCTCTCTCTCTTCTCTCTCTCTCTCCTCTCTCTCGATCTCACCTCTCTAATCTCTCTCCTCTCTCTTCTCTCTCTCCTCTTCTCTCAGTATCTCTCTCTCTCTCTCTCCTCTTGCATCCTCCCCAGGTGTCTCTCTCCCTCTATCTCTACTATACTCTCTATCTCTCCTCTCTCTCATCTCCCTCTCTCTATTCACTTACTCTCTCATTGATTCACTACTCTTTCTCTTTATATATCTTGAAATCTATAGTAATCTATCACTCATCTATATATATATATACGTATCTACCCTATAGAGGGTATCCCTAAAGATCAATAACCCCTATATTTTGACGGATCGAGAGCATGAAGACGAGAGAGAGTCATGCGAGATCAGGAGAGCAGAGAGAGAGAGAGAGAGAGAGATGCAGAGAGAGAGAGAGAACGTAGGAGATGAGATCGTCTCGAGAGAAGAGTACACCTCAGAATCAATGACGAGAAGATTGGTCGTGTCTGACAAGAAGTTGAAGGTTCTCTAGAAACAAAGGAGGAAGGAAACAAAAATGAGAAACAATAGAAGAAAAGCTGAGAAAAAATAAAATAAAAAACAAACAAAATGTTTTAAAAATTTGTGAAGAGAATTACAGCATGAAGAACAGACATGAATCAGAGGGGAGAGGAAAGTTTGTGGGCGACGGGGCTATATAGGAACCTGGCCCGTTAATTTCATTGTTTGCAGCAATAACCTCAGAACCAGTACTGGAAACTTAGAGGCCTAGAATCATGAACTTCTGGATAACTCTATGAGAGAGTTTAGAATCCAGATGGAAAAAGTTTGCCTTACTGGAAGGGTGAAAACCCTACCTGGAAGTGTATACTTTGAGGAATAGTAATGAAAACCATTGCGCCGAGAAACATTCTTCTAGAGAGGTCAAGGATACAAGGCCTGTGAGTACTCAGCAATTATGGGATGAGAAAGCCGGGTGCTTTAAAAACTACGCTTGAGAAGTCCGGTTCTTCTTTGGGGACGTGTGATGGCCTACCGTGCGTTTAGAGCATCCGGTATTGTTTAACTCTGCGATGCGGAGTACAATGTTCGAATCCCGCTGATGGAGAGTAAAATCTCCTGTGACTCATTCATTTAAAAAACTAACGTTTTGAACTAATTTTCTTTTCAAAAAACTGCCAGTCCAACAGAAAATAAAAAATGCTAAAGAAACAGAACTCTGATTTTTCTCATATATTTTTTTCCTTTTTCTTTTTTATGCAGAAAGCCTTACTTAGCTATTTTTAATACCTTAAAAACTAAGTTTACTCATCCTCTTGCTAAACAAAATCTTTTTCACAACTTTAACATCTATTAAAACACCCAACTCAAAATTTTCCTCTGATCTCAATATTCTTGGTTTCATTTTTCTCTTAACTCTTTAGGAAGGATTAAACTCTCTCTCTCTCTCTTAATCTTATCGAACTTATAAGAATGTAAGAGTTCTACAAGAGGTATCCAGTAAACGTACCATATATAGATTGGATCTACAGATACAATTTTTCAGTCAAGAACGAGATTATCGCCTCGACAAAAGGACTCTCACAAGTGTTTTTTGGTGTGTCGAATTGTTACGCCACATTCTTTATACTACAGATATCACTCTTTTGAACTATTTCTTTTTATCTTTTTTTGAGAAGAATTCGTGGGAACCAAATATGTTATTTAAATAATATCTCTTTCAAGAATTTTTATGATAGGTAATTTTACTTTTTAATAAATTCTTATACTAATATACCTAAAGTCTCATCAAAAAGATTTTATCTAAAAATTAGCTTCGTTTCACATTTTGTAAATCCTTCCTTCAGGATCACGCTCTCTTATAGAGTCGTGCAATAGACCACAAACGGACTATGACAACAGTTGCAATGGCACCTCTTTCCATGCTATAAACTTCATAAAGTGTTCATCCAAAAAATCAACGTACCTTTAATGACATTAAGACTTGTGGGTAACATTTGCTGTTTCTAGAGTTTGTGGGCCTTATAAAATTGTAATTATCCGAATTGCTTGCTCTTACATTTTTAAAATTCTGTCATGAAGCTTAATTTATCAAATTTATTCGACAACTCATAAAATTCTGATTTGAGAATCCACAAATATATTTTTACTCTCCACATAACGAATGGGGAGAATTTATTTCACCTTCATCATCCGCTGCCCCTTGGTTCCTTTGAACTGGGGATGGGGTGCGCAAACATGCACCAGAAATACGAGGCATGCATGAGCATTCTTAATACATAAATAAGTGGTAGCGAGATCTCAACCCAGCTACCACAGTCCTTTTAGTTTCTTCTTACACCACACACGTTCAGCCTTTCTGCTCCTATTCCCTCTTATGCTGTTGCCCTTCTCTTCGCCTCCAACCTTTTGTTTTCTATTTCACTACTTCTCCTCCTTCTTCTCTCCTTTCTTCTCCTTTCTCTCTCTGTCTTTCCTCTTATATCCTTTCATTTAACATTCCTCCTCCAGCTCTCCTCGCTCTCCTATTCTCTTACTATCTTCTCTACTCCTCATGTATCTGTTTTCCTTAATCTACTTTCTTTCTCGTCTCTATTGCTTCCCTTCTTCTCCTACCTCTTCTCTTCTCTCTCTTCTTTCTTTATCTCTATCATCTTTCATCGGTCTCTCTCTTCCCTGTCCATTCTTTTGAGCATTCTTAATACATAAATAAGTGGTAGCGAGATCTCAACCCAGCTACCACAGTCCTTTTATAGCCTCCTCGATCTTACGGCACGCAGAACGTACGTTGTGGAAATTCTTTCTCCCCAACACACATGAATTTATTATTTCTAAAGTATGGGAATACAATATATGCGTTTATCCATTGCTTAATAAAAGTTTTTTCAAAATCCAGTTTTTACTTGGTTTTTCCAACTTCCATAAACTTCCTTCAAAAGCTAGGTATTGGGATGAATTTTAATTTGAACTTATCTAGACCACTAGGTTTTAAATCGACCCAGATCCATTTACGACCAGAGCTTATTTTAGTCTGTATTAGAAATTAGGATTCCAGCTTTATAAGAATTTTTTGTACATTTTAATCAGAAATATGTAACCAAGAAATGTAGGCTATGTAATAACACACCATAGTCAATACTGTTTGTAAATTCAATTCTGAACTATTCTGATTTGAAAAAAAAAAAAAAACAATGTTAAAAAGTTTTTAAAATTATTAAAATCACTTGAGCGAGTTATCCCTAAAAATGATGTTAGAGGCTTTCATAGTTTTGGCAATTATTGTTCATAAAATATAAAAACATTCGAGTATTACTAGACTTAAAACGGTAAAGTAGGTATCTGAAATAGAAAATAAATTTGAAATGGTGATGCCAAGGAAGTTAGTTCTCAAAGATGAAGGCAAAGTACGATTTTCAGTGCCCTAACTGCAGTACTTCAAAAGTTCAAATGCTTTCCTTGACAATCTTTTTTTTATTTTAAATTAAAAAGCTAACTAGAGTTACCAAAAAAAGCCAAAACTAATTGGGTATATCAATTTCAGATTTCACATTAGTTTTGAGGACAAGGATCTTAAGAACGTTAGCTACAGATGGGGATAAACAAAATTTTCATCTCGTCCTCACGTACCCCATTGGTAAAATCTGGAAAACCTTCCCTTCTTTTTACTTACTTTCAAATGTCCTGTATCGGCAAATATCAAACTAACTGAACTGCATTAGATTTTTCTAACTACCGGCGGGTTATAAATAGGCCTTTTGATCTTTTTCCACCAAAAGTGATAAATAAAAATAGTAGAAATAACTTAAAGCCAGGACTTTTTTTGTCAGCTCAAAAACTTCGGCTCAATGTTTAAAATATCTACCTCCATTATTTTCAAATACATATCCGGCTCCGACTCTGGCTCCTTTTCCACCATTTTAAAATACCCAGACTACGACCTCAATGTAAAGCAGTTTTCGTTTTTGCATTTGTGCTTACGAAACATAAATGCTTGAGCTTGCGATTTTTCTTGTCGAACCTAGGACAAAATAGTAAGAAATTTAGAATTTTGGACGTGCTTATGCAAAAATGTAAACAAACAATATGTTGGCGTTGTAGGCCCATTTAAATTGATGGTTTCATTCAATAAAATTAGTTTTAAATCAAATTTCTTCCAAATCGATAAACTATCAAAATAGTTGATAAATTATTTGCAATACAAACAATTTATTTTTCTTTATTTCGGTTTATTCCAAAACCATATGCTCCATCACATTATCTGATTCCAATTGTTTGTAAACAAAAGTAACTTTTTTGAGAAATCGCGATCGTTTATGCATAAAATTCGTGCTAAAACTGGGTAAGAATATCTTATCGAGCGTAAGCACAAATAACGAAAACGGTCTTAAAATTATCCAACTCGACTACCTTTCCAAAGTGAAAAAATAAACTTAATCCTGCTCCAACTCTTGCCAAAAATATTTTTTGCACCAGCTCGCCAGTTCGATCATTAAATTTTTTCCTACTCCGGCTCCACCCAACACCTTACGACTCCGCAGCTCCAGTTACCAACTTCTAAGCCCTCCTTAAAAGTTCGAAACAATGCTCAGCAAACCAATAAATTAATTACAGAAGTGTAATTGTAAAAACTCCAAAATCCAGAGTTGCCAACATTCCAATCAACTTTTTAGAAAATCTAGAGTTACCAACATTCCAATTAACTTTTTAGAAAATCCAGAGTTACCAACATTCCAAATAACTTTTTAGAAAATCCAGTTACAAACATTCCAATTAACTTTTTAGAAAATCCAGAGTTACCAACCTTCCAATAACTTTTTAGAAAATCCAGAGTTACCAACATTCCAAATAACTTTTTAGAAAATCCAGTTACAAACATTCCAATTAACTTTTTAGAAAAATCAAGTTTACACAACCTCCAATTAACTTTTAGAAAAATCCAGAGCTTACCAACATTCCAAATAACTTTTTAGAAAATCCAGTTACAAACATTCCAATTAACTTTTCAGAAAATCCAGAGTTACCAACATTCCAATTAACTTTTTAGAAAATCCAGGTTGCCAACATTCCATTTACATTTTATTAATTTAATTTATAACAAATATATTAAAGCATTAAATTTTAATAAAAGTTAAAATGAAAAGAAAAAAACATTTTCTAAATTCAACTTTCTGTAAAAATTAATATAGGAATGTTTTTTAAAATCTTTTACAAGTAACAAAATATAATAATAATACTAAAAATAATAATAATAATATATAATAGGGTTATGATGACTAATAATATAATAATAGCAACAAAGTTAATAATAATAATATATAATAGGGTTATGATGACTGATACTGAAAAACAAGTTATGATGACTGATAATAATAATAATAATATAAAAATTAATAATAATAATAATAATAATAATAATAATAATAGGGTTATGATGACTGATATAATAGCAACAAAGTTATGAATACTAATAAAAATAATAATAATAATTATAATAATAATAATAATAATTCGAGTCAATAAATAATATAAAAGGAAATTTTTTTTTACATAAAACATGTACATAATTTTACAATAAAAATTATTTATTTACTTATTTGTCTTTGTATATTCCATAAATTATACCTAAATTATATAAATTATTTAATTTATAAGATTCCCCACTACAAAATAAATACTATTTTACATATATATATATATATATATATATATATATATATATATTATATTATATATATATATATATATATATATATATATATTATTTTATATATATATATATATATATATATATATATATATATATATTATATATATATATATATATATATATATATACAGGAATGTTTTATGGCCTGTGTTTAACTTACCCTAAGGACCTATTTCCCTGTGCAAAGCCCAAACATATTATTAATAAAAATATTAACAACAAAAATCCTCTATTATTTCTGAGAACTTTTTTAAAATAATAAAAAAAGTAAAACGAAAAATCAAAAATAAAAAAGAAAAAAAAATCAATTTTTGAGATGACTTTTCATTTTTCTTTTTTAAAGATTTTTTGTTTTAGAAAGACAAAATTAAGTTAGGGCTTAATCCTCGAGATTTCTAAAAGCCTGCTGAATATTTTCATAAATTTCGTCAAAATCTTTCTTCATCTTTTCTTCTCCGTCTATAAAGGGATCTTTGAATTTCATGGAAGATAATTCGTACATAATGGAACCCATTGTGTCCCTAATTGTTTGCCACGTTATCTAAAAAAAAGAAATTGATCCAAGGGATTACATTGAATTGAAATTATAGTTAGGTTAGGTTAGGATGAGGTAGGATATGATAGTGAAGGAAAGGAAAGAGTAGGAAAAAGGATAAGTTGTGTTAGGTAACGTTAGGTTAGGGAAGGAAAGAGTAAGATATGTTACGAGCTATGTCACGTTATTCTCTATAGGTATATTCCTAGTGAAAGAACAGACTATAGTCGAAATCCAAAATGTTTAACTAGGGTTGTTTTAGCTTAATTGAGTAGAATACTTATTTTTACCTTTTTCAGTATTAAAAAATGTAATTGTATTAGACATACTTTCCCAACCACTAAAGAATACATGCTTAATTTAATATACATCTGAGAGTATTAACTATAAAAAAAATTAGTTTCATTCAAGATTATAAGTTAATAACCAAAAAAAAAAAAAAAAAAAAAAAAAAAAAAAAAAAAAAAAAAAAAAAAAAAAAATATACACATATATATATATATATATATATATATATATATATATATATATATATATATATATATATATATATATATATTATATTTATAACTATTATTATATATAATATATATATATATATATATAATATATATATATATATATATATAAATTAAAGATTATATACATATATAATATATATATATATATATATTTTTAAAACATTTTCATAAAAAGTATCTATCGCAATATTTCCAATATAATTCAGTCACTAAGAGCAACTATAGCATTTATTACACATTTTTGCTACAGAGATTAAACAACCCAAGGTTATAAAGAATAAAAATGCGGTGTATCAGGGCATGTCAACCTTTGGTTTTTCCTGGTTTCCCCAACACCAGTGCAATTCAGTAGGTCTCTAGCCTATGTAACTAGGACAGAAAAAAAAATCATCAAAAGATTCTTACCTTATTATCACTCTGTGAAGTACGAGAAACGACTTGCTTAGACATGTCATAGAAGGCAATGATATTCCTCATCATAAGTACAGTCTTGTAGAAAGGACAGAAACGATCGTAAGAAGTGAAGGAATTCTGCTGCAGGAAATCATCCTTAAGGAGCCTGGCAATTTCCAATGTAATTTTATCTGAATCGGAAAGAGAGGCTTTTCCAACCAGCTGTACAATTTCGGCCAAGTCATCTTCCTCTTGTAAGATTTCCTTTACTTTAGTTCTAAAAATAGATAATAAATTTCAAATTTTAAAAGTAAGTAAATAAATTTCAAGAAATCGTCGATTCAAAGCTAAAGACACGAATGTTCTCAAATTTGTAGTTTTAGAGAGAGAGAGAGAGAGAGGAGAGAGAGAGAGAGAGAGAGAGAGAGAGAGACGAGAGAGACGAGAGAGAGAGAGAGAGAGAAGAGAGAGAGAGAAAGAGACAAGAGAAAGAGAACAGGAATCTCTAAGGGAAGAAAGGAGGAAAGAAAGGAGGAAGACGGAGAAGGAGGAGAAGGAGGAGAGAGAGAGAAGAGAGAGAGAAGAGAGAGAAGAGAGAGAGAGAAGAGAGACGAGGGAGAGAGAGAGAGAGAGCAGAGAGAGAGAGAGAGAAGAGAGAGAGAGAGAGAGAGAGAGAAGAGAGAAAAAGAGAGAAGAGGAAGGGAAAAAAAGAAAGAAAAAGGAGAAGGGAAAGAGAGGGAGAGAGAGAGAGAGAGAGAGAGAGAGAGAGAGAGAGAGAGACGAGAGAGCCTAGCTGACGTCCCCAGCGAAGAGCGAGAAAGAGAGATGAGAGAGAAGAGAGAGAGAGAGAGAGAGAGAGAGAGAGAGAGAGAGAGAGAGAGGAGAGAGAGACGAGATAAGAGAGGAGAGAGAAGAGAGAGAGAAGAGAGAGAAGAGAGAGAGCAGAAGGACTTCGTTTAAATGAGTTTTTAATGATTTTAAATGTTCGGTTGGCACTTGGAACAACGGTTCGACAGCCCACCAACAAATCGGTAATGATGGCGGGTTATAAATTTCCAAACACATTAATGCGTTCCGTATTGAAAACTTTGTAGGTCGACGTTCTTGTCAGTGCACATAAGGGAAAATCAGCAAATTTTGAACATTCGTGGGCTTGGCGTTCGACCAGAAAAAAAAATGGAAAAATATGATAAACACATGTATTTCGAAGAAATTAAAACTAAATAAAATTCTATGTAAAAAATTTATAGTTTATAATTTTAACATGAGGCATACTGAAGTAACAAATGATAAAAAATTTCATTTATAAAGTGAAGAAAAAAATAATGACATTTGCTTCCTCTCATACCAAACCAATCCATATTTTTAAAAAAATATCCAAAAATGTGTTACCTGTAACCCGTGAATTCAGGGAAGTTTGCTTCATAATATTCATCTAATGCACGTAAGTACTTGGAATACGACTGCAACCAGTTAACAGACGGGAAATGCTTTCTCTGGGCAAGCTTCTTATCCAAGCCCCAAAATACCTGCACAATACCAAGAGTAGCAGATGTTACAGGATCAGAGAAATCACCACCTGGGGGTGAGACGGCACCGACAATTGTAACAGACCCTTCTCTTTCCGGATTACCTAAACACTTGACACGACCAGCTCTCTCGTAGAAGGAAGCCAAACGGGCACCCAAATAAGCAGGATAACCAGAATCAGCAGGCATCTCAGCCAAACGACCAGAAATTTCTCTCAAAGCCTCGGCCCATCGTGAGGTACTGTCAGCCATCATAGAAACATTGTAACCCATGTCTCGGAAGTACTCAGACAGAGTGATTCCCGTGTAGATAGAAGCTTCTCTTGCAGCTACAGGCATGTTAGAAGTATTTGCCACAAGTGATGTACGTTTCATAATACTGACTTTCTTACCTTCAAAGTCCATTTCCAATTCTGGGAAATCACGAAGTACCTAATCAAAAAAAACAAAAATTAATCTACATTTAAATGAAACAAAGTTAAAAAATTATTGTTATAGAAAAAAATGGAGTGTAGTATGTTGAACTTCTTCACATGTTAATCGCTTTACTGTATTTACAGAACAATAATTCAGCAATTTAACATCAACAAATAAGAAATAAACGAAGTAAATATAGGAACAAATATCTAAATGTATCCTCAACAAACCTCTGCCATCTCATTTCCTCTTTCTCCACAACCGACGTAAACAATCACGTTCGAATTAGAGTATTTGGATAAAGCTTGAGAAATGCAAGTTTTCCCACAACCGAAAGCTCCTGGAATGGCCGTAGTTCCTCCTAATACACAAGGGAACAAAGCATCCAAAACTCGTTGACCAGTAAGTAATGGATAATTGGCATGTAATTTCTCACTCACGGGTCTGGGTTGACGAACTGGCCATACCTGAAACGAGCAAATAAATATATTAGTTCTTTCCCAGTTTATTTTTTAATTATCTTTTTATTTTAAATTTGCTGACTTTTTTATTTTAAATTTGCTGACTAGTGTCGTGGTGAAGAATCAAAAGACCACAGCAAAGAAATTAGTTTTAAATGTAATATGAAATACAACAACAACAATAACAACAACAACAACAACAATAATAATAATAATAATAATAATAATAATAATAATAATAATAATAATAATAAATAATAATAATTATTATCATTATTATTAGCCTTCTCCTTGGATCCCCAAAGACTAGGGGTGGGGTGGGGTGGGCAAATATGTATCAGATCGGAGGCATAAATGAGCTGAGCATTCTTGGACCATTAATACGTGATATAGGAACCAATCCAAGGTACCACGGCCCTTTAAGTCAACTCCTACAACACGCAGGACAAAGTGAGGGAATTCTTTTGCCCTTCCCACAGGGGGATAATAATAATAATAAATAATAATAATAATAATAATAATAATAATAATAATATAATAATTATTTAATTGGTGACTATTGTTAGTTGGTGATTGTGTTATTAATAGTGTTTGTTGAATTGATAATAATTAATAAATAGTAATAATATTAAGTAATATACTAATAAGTGATGAATAGTAGCATGGTGCTAATGTTTAATAATGATAATGATAGTGGCAGTGATGGTAATGATGGTAAAAATAATGATATTAGGTGATGGTGATAATAACGATAATGCATAATAATAATTGATTGGATAGAGAAAACTTCGTGATCAGTAATAATATAATATATATAATAATAATATAATAATAATAATAATAATCAATAGTGTCGGAATAATGATAATGATAGTTAATAACTAGTAATATATATTATGTATAGTATATTTTTTTTAACTTTTTTTTTATGTATTTTATATTTATTTATATAAACAGCGCTTTGTCCCAGTGTTAGAGCACTCACCATACAAAGCGAGGATCCCAGGTTTGCAATGGTCGGGTGGGAGAATGTGAGCTATTCCCCCTTGGGCTTGGCTCCGTCCTGCTCGGACGTTAAATGAGATACCTCCTCCTTGATTACGGGCTCTGCTGAGTGATGTGTTTATTTCTGTAAAAAAAAAAAAAAAAAAAAAAAAAAATACACAATAGCAATATGCAGCTTCCGTGGATCAACAGTAGAGCTATCGGTTTGTGTATTGAAAGTTCTGAGTTCGGTCCCTCTTGTGGATCCTAAAAAGCAATTTCCTAGACAGTTCTCCTTGATTAGGGCAGAAAAATCAGAACACTAAAATTGTGAACCGCACAGCACAACATCGGAACACTTTAATTGTGTACAGCATCACATTGGAACACTAAAATTGTGTATGGAACCATAACACTGAAATTGTGTACTACACCGCAACACTTGAAATTGTGTATCGCATCGTACGGAACACTAAAATTGTGTACCGAATCATACAAGAACACTGAGTTCATGTACAGGACCCACTACGGTCCACAGAGACACGGCCACACTGAAATTGTTTCGGGCTCAAAACTTAGCGTATTCTTATGTATTTCCACCTGCTGAATTCAAAAACCACCATATAAGTTATCGATTATCTCTTGCTTTGGATATACAGTGACAGGTAATTTTTTAGAGTCTACATTTGTAGTATGGGTGAAATTTTGGTTTTGGGAGTTGTCACACCTCTCAACTGACATAACAGAACGTTCCACAGATGTTTGTAGGTTATAAACATAATAACCGTTAATGTGACTGAGTTTCATATTGTTTATGCTTTATTTTATTAAAAATTTCTGGTTTTGGAGGTGCTTTTGAAAAAGTAAAATGTTATCAAAATACTACGAAAATGTGTAAATTTAGTGAATAGTTTTTGTTACATATGTGGTGAAATATTATTTTCGTCATAGAAACGCAATCTGATGCCTCTTGTGAAGACTGCCTATCAGCATTATTTTGGCATGAAAGTAGGGGACCAGGATAAGTCATGGGGCTCCACATATATGTTGCAACTCTTGTTCAGTTATACTACGGAAATGGCTGAAAAATAAAAAACGATGTATGGCTTTAGCTGTGCCTATGGTTTGACGGGAGCCTACAAACCATACAGATGAATGCTACTTCTGCTTGACTCAACCTATAAAGACAAGGTTGTCAAGGAAGAAAAAAGGAACAGCTGAATACCCGAATCTTCCATCTACTGCTCGACCTATTCCACATTCAGATAGGCTACCAGTTCCTACTCCACCTCAACATTATGAGCTTGAAGTAGAAAAATGAAGACAGTGTGGAAGAAGAAGAACCCAACAAGCCTTCCACATCCCATGACCCAGATTTTGAGGTAAGCGATGATACACCGCACCGACTGAGTCAAGCGGAATTGAGTGACCTCATTCAAGACCTTGACTTATCAAAAGAGAAGGCAAAACTTCTAGGGTCAAGACTGCAGCAATGGTATCTTCTAAAACGTGATGTCAGGGTCTCACAGTACAGAGAACGTTAGAGGGATCTGCTTCCCTTTTGTGAGAGGAAAAACAATCTGGTTGTTTGCTGAGACGTTAATGGCTTGATGAAATGTTTGAATTTGAAAAATAATACAACTAAATGGAGGCTATTCATAGACTCCTCCAAGCTTAGTTTGAAAGATGTATTACTACACAACGGCAACCATCTTCCTTCTATTCCTTTTGGTCATGCAGTTCACATGAAGAAGACATGCAAATATGACAGCCCTCCTCGACTCTATCAAATATAGCGAGTGAACACAGGTGGAAAATCTGTGGTGATCTCAAAGTTATCGCTGTACTCTTAGGATTGCAACAGGGGTACACTAAGTACTGCTGCTTTTTATGTATGTGGGACAGTAGGGATAGGAAAGTACGTTACGCTCAAGCAGACTGGCCTGCAAGAAATCTTGACTCTAGCGAGAAAAATGCTGTTGGCGAGTCTCTCGTGGACCCAAAAGATGTTCTTCCGCCCGTTCATATAAAGCTGGGTCTCATGAAAAATTGTCAAAAGTATGAACTAGGAAGGAGAAGCCTTTAAGTACTTACGAGACAAATATCCTAGATTGAGTGATGCAAAAATAAAAGAAGGTATTTTTGTTGGGCCACAAATTAGACAACTTGTAAAGAATCCTGCGTTTGACAGAGTTTTGGAGGGGAAAGGAAAAGAAGCTTGGGAAGCCTTAAAGAGAGAGTTATGCATCGATTCTTAGGCAACAAAAGAGATGATAACTACACTCAGTTGGTGATAGTACTTCTGGAAAAATACTATCAACTCGGATGCAACATGTCCCTTAAAATCCATTTTCTCCACTCCCATCTAGACATTTTCCCTCCTAGTTATGGAGCTGTCAGTGATAAACACGAATTAAGATTCCATCAGGATATTTCTGTAATGGAACAAAGATATCAGGGCCGTTGGAATGAAGCTATGCTTGCGGATTACGCTAGTCTGTGTGCAGGGATGCTTTGGAACTCACAAGAGGCAAGCCAAAAGAAAACGATCTCATCAAGCCACCACATGATACTTTTCACACTGAACACCTTAAAATGTAACGGTCATTAGCAATATTTAAAATGCACTTTCAATGTTGTTGGCATATGTAATTAAAATGTATCGTTTTCTCTTAATCCGTTAAAATAACATTTCCAAATATTGTATATCGCAGAAACTAGAGCTAATAAAGATTTTTCTTTGTCACATTCGTTTTTCTCACCCCAAAATTTGTAACATTACACTAATGAAGTTAAGGAAACATTCAAAGGAAACTCCATACATGGAACTACTACTTTATTATTATTATTTGCATTTACTTTAAACTCTCATCTCGTTTTCCTTATTTGTATATGAAACTTTCTCCAGTCCTTCTAAATTCACAGTGCACAAAAAAAATCCAATTTATTGCTTTTTAACTCTTCTTTCCATGTTAAGTGTTTTTCACCTCCTCTTTCATCAATTTCTGTGTCCAATTGCCCTTCCCAACAAACAAAGTTTATTTTTTTCATATTGGGGGATCCTCAACAAAATCAATATCTATTTCTCCCCCCCTCCAACCATACACACCAATATTGCTTCTAATTCCTTTTACGTTAGATTGAAGTTTAATGTAAATTATAAACTTCTCCAGATGATAAAAATGATAAGGGGGGGGGCATAGATTGAAGAGAAAATGGCGTCCTTTATCCAAAAATAATCTAACTTCATATTTAGGCCGTAAATTGCATAGGATTTCCGAAAATGATGATTAGTGTAGAAGTAGTGATGTAAAAATGACGCTGAAAATAATGTGTGTAAAACTACACTTAATGCACAAAAAAAAAAAACATTTATCTTAAATGTATTTTAAATATAAAGCTGTGAAGCCAGTAAAAAAAATTTTTGCAGGCTACGAATCCACCTATGTCCTTTCAAAATAGCCGGCTCCAACTCCAAAATTTCAAGGTTCTGGCTCCGCAAACCCCATTATTTTATAGTATTTTTTTTGGGGGGGGGGCCAATGGCTGGCCCCACTCAAAAAATATATTTGGCTACGCGACTCCACCCAAAAAAAATAATTATGCCTTCTGCTCCACACAAAACCTTGCGGATTCGCTGCTCCAACATCGCAGTCCTGGCTAAAGGCTGCTTCTTTAATTAAACTATATAATAATAATTAAATCTCATTATTACCTGCATCATAGAATATTTCTGCTTCTGCCCATCAAACTCAATTTCAAGAACATTATCTTCGACAGTATAATTCCCATTAGGAGCGATGTAAGTAACCGTTCCTCTCGCTTTCGGATTTAAAGGCAGCTTGTGACTAGTAATCAGTTCGTTCTCATAGACAGACCCGAAAAGATCTCCTCCAGTGATGTGACTTCCAACCTTCAAAACAAAAATGAAAATAAATTACTAAATTCCTAGAAAATAATAATAATAATAATAATAATAATAATAATAATAATAATAATAATAATAATAATAATAATAATAATAATAATAATTATAATCTCTATTCAGTCAAAAATGAAAAATGTACAAAATTGTACATTTCAATTTACAAGTATTGTATTGTAACAAAGATTTTGAGATAGAATGGGCTGCTGGGGTGAGTATTACGTTCTTCTTCTTTATCTACCTCTTTTCCCCAAGATTATGGGTAAGGTGCGTGTCATGCATCGGAAAAGAAAAGCAGTAGAAGAATATGACAAAAGTCGAAAGGAAAGCCCAGCCTTACCGCCCCTCTGTACCATTAATTAGTGAGAACTCGTCACAGACAGAAAATCCACCCTAGAGCTTCATGGGACCGCGACGGACCCTCACTATGGTAAATCGTCAATGTAAGGGTTCATCCCTTGGCCCAGGTGGGCAACAACCATGCCCCCATACAAAACCCCGCCATTCACTCCTATTATGCACCTTATTCTCTCCGCCTCTGCCAATCTCACATTTCTCCTCTGTGATATTTGTTCACCGACTCAATCCATTTTTTTCTTCTGGCTCTCCAAGCCGGTCGGTTTCCAACACACTCGCCACTATACATCCGCTTAGCCAACCGACTATCATTCATCCTTTCCCCATGACCAAACCATCTCAACATACTTTCATTTATTCTCTCATTTACTCCTTTCTTCACACCACACAACTCTCTAATACGTTCATTCCTCATTTTATCAATTCTTCTCACACCTAGCATGCCCCTAAGATTGTCCATCTAAACACATTGAACTTTAGATCTATACTTCTTATTCCAGACCATAGTCTCACTACTATACAATAACACAGGTAACAACATACCCTCATGTAAGACCCTAGCGCACTCAAGACTTACGTTCTATAATAATAATAATAATAATAATAATAATAATAATAATAATAATAATAATAATCCTTTCATTCATAAGCTTTATTCAGATAGGGGAAAATTACAATTTGAATTATTTTAATAATTAATACAAGTTCTTTTCACGTTATAATGTTCAATATTTATAAAACAAAACAAAATTTCAATATAATTATAGCAATCTTATACAGCAATTAAGCTAATTTGATAATTCCCCTAATATCTAAAGAGGGGCTACTAATTCCAACACTGTATTGTGTATTGAGCCCCGACATAATACCTGTATTAATGTATATTCATAATTGGTAATAACATTAAACATACCTGTAAGTAATAACAATAATTATAACAACTCACTTTTATATTCTTTGCTGGTACAAACTCCCACGTCTTTTTCCTAGGAAGGGCAGGGGCAGTGATCCCCTTTGGAATATAAATAGACTTCAAGAGGAGAGCAATATCCTGAAGTGGACGCTGAATTCCATCATAAATGTTCTCCAAGATACCTGGTCCCAACTCAACAGACAAAGGCTTCCCAGTTTTTAGCACAGGATCTCCAACAGTAACACCAGAAGTATCTTCGTAAACCTGGTGTGAAAAACTGTTTGTGAATGAATAAATTCAAGTTAAAAAAAAAACGTGTACTTAAAATTAGAAACTCCCAAAAATGTTATAAAAAGTATCGTATCTTTATTTCTTGTCATTTTTTAACTAAAAAAAAGTATCATAAATCAAAATGTCAGGAATTTTAATTAATGACTAGCTGAACATTTGTATAAATTTTAAATACCAAAAACTAATGAAATATTTTTACAGCAGCAAAATCTGAAGTTATTCTTTAAGTTATTCAAAATTAATATCTGACAAATTCACAAGTGCCATGCCATTCCTAATAATAATAATAATAATAATAATAATAATAATAATAATAATAATAATAATAATAATAATAATAATAATAATAATAATAATAATAATAATAATAAAACATGGGTGGTGAAAATAAAACATCCTAAAATTTGATTTCTCAACATTTATTAAAACATACCTGAATAGTTGCAAAGTCTCCTTCCAGACGAATAATTTCTCCTACAAGTTCCTGATGACCTACACGCACCAACTCGTACATGGCAGAACCACTCATCTGTCGCGCGGTAACCACTGAAAATTGATAAATGATTAAAATATTTTCTATCATTGCTGCGCAGCCGTAGTACCCCTAACCAAAGCATAGACACGGATCCAAACCCTTTTATCTAAAAACAAATCGATCGTTTTGTTATGGCTTTACCATCCATCCCTTCAAGAACTTCAAACCTCAGAAATTTTTCTCAAACATTCATTTTTTCAAGATCGAAAAATCTTAATCCTATTCTAACTGTCAAAATCATATCTCAAAAGGCTACGGGTATATATCAAGTCAAACATTTCAAAGACTCATTTTTCCAGTCCCAAACCCTAGGTTTAAACTTTAAAATTTTGAAAAATCCTGGATTCAACCAAGCTATAGAAGAATACTGGTTTGTTGATACTTTTCATTCACACAAACAAACAAAAAAAAATGTTCAAAACTAATTGTACAAATTAAGTCTTGTTTTAAAGATTAACCCCTTAAGAAAAATCTAATTTATCTAATTTTCTTTTATTAGTAGGAAAACAAAATCTATGCATCATTCAATTATAATACGAGCTTAAAAGTCGACTGATTAGTAATCTTATCCGATTTACATAATAAAAATTATTTTAATACAAGTGCTTATCAAGCATTAAAAAAAGAAAGAAACATATGTTAATACATATTTACCCAATCACTAACAGACAATCTATTTTTAAAAAATATCAATTTATAATTAACATTTTACAAAAAATATTTACAAATTTTTTTATCAACATTGCTACAATTACAAAACCGGAGATAAATCTATAAGGTCCCACATATACGAGCGTTTAAAGAGCCGGTTTGAAAAGGTCAATGAGTAGTATATGGTTCCGTCTATACAAGCGTTTGAAGCGCTCGTATAAATGGAACAATGTATTACTCATTGACCTATCAAACTGGCATTAAAATAACATTAGAAGCGCGACAATAACACTGAGCTTTAAGCGCTCGTATAACTGAGACTAAACAGCATCAATTTCTATCAATATTAGTACCACTACTTCAAAAATAAAAATTTAATATTGAAATCAATCTAGACTGATTAAAATAATATCCAATGAAAAAAAGAAAAAAAAATTATATTGCTTCCATTATTACTTAAACTAAAAAAGAGTACACATAACGAGCTAATAAGTAAGTATAAAATTTAAGAACATTGAATGAAGAATAAATTTTTCCAATTAAATTTACGTTCCTATGTACACGCTTACTGTATAGAAGGATATCTTACCAGGACCAGAGACTCCAAATACAAATCCTAAACCTCTTTCATTTTCTTCATCCCGAAGCTTTGCGATCTGACTAGCTCTTTCCATTCCACCAGCCTTGAATGTTAAAACAGATGAAAAATATTACGTTAATTTCAATATATAAAAAAAATAGTATTCTAATGTAGCATTGGTATTATAAAACCTTTCTATCCTCTCCAGCTCAAGGAAAGCTAGCATGAGTTACTGAAGCATAGCTTCTAAAGTTTAATGAAACAAAATCAAAAAAAAAAAAAAAAATATGGTATACTAAAAAGAATCAAAATATGGTCATTATGTGAAGAAAAAAAACTTTTAAAAATTAAAAATAAGAACATAGAATATGGAAAATTCAATACAAATTTTACTTCCAATATACATGTTTAATTAACTTTATACAAGATACAATACAATAAAGTAAACAATTTAAAAAAAATAAACAATCTTACCATCTTGCAGGGGTGTTTCTTATGAAAGAAGTCAAAAAGTTGAAAAACTTGTACAGAGAATAGGTAATATTTGGCCTTTTAACCAATGACCTGTATGCAAATTTAATGATATAGCTATTGTAATAAACCTGTAAAAGTAATGAAATGAAGTTGAAAGCTTAATTAACCAAAACTGAGATTAATATATTTTGCAAACTAAATGAAAATAGATTCCAAATCTATTGTCTAATATTATATAGTAAACATTATTTTTTTTTTCAACCATACATACAGTATCTAAATAAAAAAAAAAAATTTACTTGTGGCAGAGAAAAATAAAAGGTAGGAACTATATCCTTTAAATGGATATATACAACGATAGGTAAATTTCTCTCCTAATAACCATTTACCTAGTGAAAAGTCATTACCATATACAAACTAGGTGAATAAGAAAATTTTATTATCCAATTATAAATTGAACAGTAATATTACATAAAAACAAACAGTAATAGTATTTCCTTATGCTGTTACGATATGGTCAATTTCTCATCCTTTTCAATATTTTCTCTGTATAGTTTTAGTTTTAAATTGGTTGATATGATTATTTTTGTGAGACTTTTTTAAGGAACCTAATCAACTTTGTCCAAAATACATGTATAGCAACTAGTTAAAGTCGTATGTAATCAATGATTATGTAGTAGCTGATGCAGTTGATTTCTGCATGATCTATGTAGCAAATTACAAATGGGTGTAATATAGACTGGCTGTTTTCCCAGTGAAAACTCTGAATTACATCTTGTACACTGATGTAGTTTTCAGCAAAATCAATCAGTATGATCAATTCTCTTTGCACAAGGTCTTCTTTGGTTGTTTTCAGAAGTTTACTTTGATGTAGGGCTGGCCAATGCACTGGTGCAGCGCAGCATGCATTTTCAGTGCCCCAGCACAGCACAGTTGAAAAAAATGATTGGTGGTGCAGTGCGGTACTGATGCACTAACTCATAGTACAGGGCAGAAAATTTGGGTGCTTAGTCAACCCTGCTTTGATGCTTTGTAATATAATGTTGGTAATAATGGGCCTAAGTTTTTATAACCATTTCTTTAATTCTCATACAGAATACATATGTACCTATATTTTCTTAATCCATTTCAGAATCAGTGTATAGCTGAATTTTTTTGGCACAAGCCACAGAAAATCACCATGTCATGGAATTAAAGGAACAATAAAGCTTTTAGATACATAACCAAGCTTTTAGCGGCCAACTGAAAATCAAATTTTAGTGAAAGCTAATTTATTTGAATTTTGTGAAAAGAATATGAAAATCAGATTTATTTTTGCTACAAAACAAGAAATTGAAGAAGCAAAGCAGATCAAGAAGAATGTTTAAAAAATAAATAGTTTCTGGAATAAGAGAAAACCACAATTTTGAACCACTCAATAAAAAACATTCCATGTTAGTAGTGTCAAATGACACACTGTTTTTCTTTTACAGCATATGTTGACCAGGCTGACAAAACTTTTTTTAAACATGTAGCTATCTATCACAAACTTCCAACCAGGGCAGTTTGTTGCATACAAGTATGTTAACTGATGGATTGGAAATATTTGTGACATTTCAACTGAAGAGCTGAAGAGCATGATGTCTTGATTAATTTTATACATCCTCATGAAACTGTTCAGTCATTAAGTCTTTATACTTGTGTTTGATTCCAGACTGTAAATAATATCTATTATTATATTTTAGTTCCAACAATAACAACAATGGGATAGCAAATTGATAGTGATGACTATCAATAGCAAATTTCTAGCAATCAACAAATAAACAATGACATTGTAGCTTGGGAACTTGAAAACAATTCAAATAAGGCTTAGAATCATAGGTAAAGACACCAAGTTGAGGCTTGAAGTCCTCAATGAAGACTCCACGCCAGGCCTGGACACCATCTGGATACCCATATTCAAGGCTTGGAAATCTGCAATACTGCTAACCACTAGTGACTAGTCCTGCTTGGCTATCTGGCATAGCCCCTTGCTGATAGGTGTTACTAATTACATTATCAAATTTGGTAGTAGCACAGCTACCATAAGCAGGAAAACTTTGCTTATGCAGTACTGCAATAATCACATGGTCCATAAACTAGGCAAAGATAAGCTTCTCAAAGCAATTTATTCACTACTTACATATTATTAATGCATAGGCCCTAGGGAAAATGTCACTATGAAATTTACCAATCACTTTGAAGTCAAATTGTGACAAATGCAATGCCTTCAGAGCTTTTGATTTTTACCATTTTTCAACTATGCACAAAATTGAACCACAACATCACATTTCCACATATCTTTCTTGAACCTGGTGTAGCAACATGACAAACATGATGTTTTCTTAACACACAGGAGGCTTTGGTGCCTAAACCAGACTACAATTGAAGCTGAAACTTTGCAGAACTGTGTGTGGGACCTGTAGATATATTCTGTACAAATTTCATCAAAGTTGGAGATGACCAAGAAGGGACCACAATAAATAAATTCACAATAAACAAATAATCAAAATATTATATAACAGATAATAGCTAGATAGGTTATGTAACTGAATAGTTACCAGACATTAACCACATCTACAAGATACTTAATATTACAAATGGGAAATGTTTTTACTTCTTGAGATTTCATCTACTGTATAATTAGAAAGTATTTAGTTAATTGAACATTTATAGCATTGACAGCCTATGTCAACTTCGTTATATAAGCAAATTATTTATATATCACATAGGACTATATTAATTTTTATCAAATCTTTCCATTCCAAATAATGAAAATTATAAAAATCCATGACATTTCCCCTTATTTCAATAAACAACACTATAGAATAAAGGTTGGCAACCCTTGACCTGCAGGAAAAATTTTAAAAATTTATGTAATTATTAATGTTAACAATTTTATAATTAATTAATATCAAAGCAAAAAGTACGATTGATTTTGTGGTGGTGAAGAAGAGATCTTGAAGTATATGATGGATGTTGAATCAGTGAGGGGGATGGGGTTTTTGGATCATTATGTTGGTTTATGTAAGATTAAGTTAGTGGGGGCTTGGATGGAGAGGAAAGAGGTAAGGAAGGAAGTGGGAAGAAATAAGAGTGAGAAGTTAAGTGTGGGTAATAAGGAAAAGTATTTAAGAGCCCTTGCAAATAAATCAGTTGAATGTGAACATGATGAAACTGAACATCTGGGCACAAGTGAAGGAAGCCTTTGTTAATAGTACAAGAGGAGTATGTGGATGTTCTAAAATAGGAAGTAAGAATCTCAAGAGCGAATGGTGGAATGAAGAGGTGCTGCAAGCAGTTAAAAGTAAAAAAAGAGGCATGATTGAATCAGGGACATGCCCTCTGGGTAGGCAAGGTAGGCAGTGCATGCCCTACAAAAGAAGTGAATTATTTATTTATATTTTTTAAATATTTAAAACAAATTTAATCCATAAAAATTGATGAAGAATATCAAATGCTTTTCTTGAAATTTAAAACAATTTCATTTTCCCTT